>LNAC01000388.1:49798-146232 GCA_002007465.1 Ailurus styani | reverse complement strand
CCCAACCCCCCCCCCCCCAACCCTCAGTTTGTTTTGTGAGATTAAGAGTCTCTCATGGTTTGTCTTCTTCCTGATCCCATCTTGTTTCATTTTTTCCCTCCCTACCCCCCAGGACTCCTTTTAAAAGATTAAATGAGGGGCGCCTGGGTGGCTCAGTCCTTAAGCGTCTGCCTTCGGCTCAGGTCATGATCCCAGGATCCTGGGATGGAGCCCCGCATTGGGCTCCCTGCTCTGCGGGAAGCCTGCTTCTCCCTCTCCCACTCCCCCTGCTTGTGTTCCCTCTCTCACTGTGTCTCTCTCTGTCAAATAAATGAATAAAATCTTAAAAATAAATAAATAAAAAATAAAAGATTAAATGAAATAGTCCCATTTTTCATGTGAGCTTAGACATGATTATGTTGATTTCAGGGGGCAGGTCTGGCATCTTGATGTAGGAACTGTTGAGCTTTTCTGATAATGAAGAGGGACTTGTATAGGCTGTGGTCTGAAATCATTGAGATGATCTGGCTTTACTGACTTTCAGTTCTAAACTTTTAAAAAAAGGGCGCCTGGGTGGCTCAGTGGGTTAAAGCCTCTGCCTTCGGCTCAGTCCATGATCCCAGGGTCCTGGGATCGAGGCCCGCATCAGGCTCTCTGCTCAGCAGGGAGCCTGCTTCCTCCTCTCCCTGTCTCTCTGCCTGCCTCTCTGCCTACTTGTACTCTCTCTCTCTGTGTCAAATAAATAAATAAATAAAAATCTTTTAAACTTTTAAAAAGGCATGATCCGGATTGAAAGCATTTCTCCAGCAGGAGTTCTCTTAACTCACTCCTGGTGCTGCAAGTATAGAACAGACTCTCTCCCCATCCCCCACCCTAACACTCCTTTACTCAGGTCCTATTTCCCAAAAAATGACAACTGGCATATCTTATTCTGTCCCTTCTCAGTCACTAATGATTTGCAAGGGGGGAAAAACATCTTCCACCAGTGCCACATTGGTGAATGCATTTATCTAAGCCCATAATGGATGCCTTCGTAACCCGAAGAAGAGGAAGATGAATGCATTGCTGCAAAATGCTACTTTTGTCTTAGCAATTCAGACTCCTGGGGCCAGCTGCCCTGTTGAGTTGATTTTCTGGTCACCGAAGTTCCTCTGGGCTGTGGAGAGTGTTAAAGGCAGCAATTGATGGGACGGAAGTTTGGTCGCTGCAGGTATAGGCCTTAATTGGGGGATCAGGTGCTCATAAAGAGTGTGCACCAAGGGTGTAGAAATGAACTGGTTCAGAGAATAGAGCTGCAGGAAGGCCACACTCAGGAACCCAAATAAAGACCCTTAAACTCTCCTTCTCAGAACCTTTGTTCCATCTCAGCTGTATTTTACAAGGTTATAAATAATTCTGTTCTGGGCATTCCAGACTGATCAGTCAGCCATCATCATCTGAAATTCTTTTATACATGTGTTATTGTTATTTGTACTCTTGATTGTATCATTAACAATAATGTGCCATTATTATTATTATTATCATCATTACCATCATCATCATCATCACCATTACTTTTGAAGAATCTCAAAACAGTAAGTCCTAAAGGAGAGAAACACATCATGGCTAAGATACAACACAGTTAAAGCAGTTTCACCATTTTTTTTTTTAAAACAAAAATGTAACGAGAGACACTAAGATGTGGAAGAGGATGGGAGAGGGAGTGCAAAGACCTTGCTAATACTGTATTTGTTAATTTATTGAACAGATTTGAGTCTAGTTCTTAGCAAAGAAAAGAACTTTCTTATTTTGTAATAGTGTGACTTCTATTGATGTCAATATTTTTAAAAAGTGGACAGACATCAGCTAAATAATTGGTAATTTCCTAATTAATATACTCTATTTTAACATCAAGTGTTGTTCATGAACTTATAGGCACACTTTTGACAGTATTATTCTACCACACATTTCGATGACTAAACAAAAATATTGGCTATTAAGAAAATAACCAGTGCTAACAGTATTTTTGAGCCATGAAAGAACTGCATCATTTTTTTTCTTTATACCCTGTCTTCTTCCTTTCCTCTCTTTCTCAAACAGCATAAAATTTCCAAAGCTAACACAAAATAAAATTGGAAAAGAGATAAATGTTTGAAGTATTGTTCCATTTTCCCAAATTCCCACCCACACATTTATCTAACATTTATTGCAAATAATCTTGTTTAATCTTCACAACAAACACAGAGGTACCTATATTGAGCTCAAATTTAAAGAAATAGAGATTTATAATGGGTACATGATGTGGCCATTGTTACATAGCTGGTGAACAGCATAGAAAGTTTTAATAGCCATAGTAGAACCCAGGACTTAAAATAATTCTTGATATTTGGTAGAGAATGTTTGGTAGCAATTCCTGATATTTGGTAGAGAATGTTTCAATGTTTGTTATGTGATTCTTCTTCAAGTGTGACTCCATAAATATTGCTCCTTTTTATTTCTGTATGAGTTTTAGAACTGTATATAACAAATTTCACAGACACAGCCACAAAACACTGCTGGGATTTTAATTGAGAGTTCAATTCTTTGAAAATTTTAAGACCTGCTTCATCCTTGAAAAGAGTGTTTGTTCTGTAGTATCCAGTGCAGTATTTTTAAGATCAAATGTACTAACCATATTCTTTGAAACCTCTATTCTCTCATAATTTTTGTTTAGTTATTCTATGAGTAACTTCATGAAGTTATTTCTAATTTTAATTTATTAATATTTGCTTATTTTCCAGGCTATATTATTAGTTACATAAAATTTTTAATTGCTCATCTTTTTTTCCTTGCATGTCTGATTATTCTTGATTGTGTATCAGACATTCCGTTTGCAAAATCATGTAGAAAAATAATTTTAGGCCTAGGATTATGGTATTTACTTCTAGAGGAATTTTGTTTGCTTCTGCCAAGTACCTGGTAGCACCAGCATCCTGGAATAATATTAATACAATTGCATGGGTTGAGAGGATTAGAAACTGCAGCCAGAGGTTGCTGCTCAGAAAAAAAAAAAAATCAAATAACTCACCACCACTATAATAACAACCTATTGATCTCACTCGTTAGTTGAGTGAATTTTCTATATCCAACCATAAAATTTCCTCTGATGATTGGCATTTTTGTTAAAAAGACATTTGTAATATCTTTGGAATCCCAAGTGGTAAATACTAGTTCCAGGCCAATGTGTCCTAAAGGAAAATCAGTAAATCAACAAACCTTGGTCCTAATCACAGTTAGCTTTTCTACTGGTTTTTTTTCCCCCCCTCTTAAGTATGACTAAACACAATTTAGGAGATGTTTGTGGGGGCATGGAATGAGTAAAACAGGAGAAAAATGGACCTTACAGAAAAGATAAACCTGTGAGAGACAAAAAAAGAACTTAAAATAATGAAAAAGATACATCTTTTAAGTATTCTTAGGTAGACTTCAGAATATATGACATCCCATTAAAAAAAAAGAACAGAATGTTATAGAAAAAGAACAATGACGGAAAGATCTTTGAAATAAAAATATGACTGCTAGTTTTAAAGAAAAATATAATAAAATGTGAGAGGTAATACTGAGACAATATCTTCAAAAGTTTAAAAAGAGACAGAGTTAGAAAATATGATAGGAAGGTTAAAATAAGGGATACTTAATATAGTTTCATATGGATTACAGAATATAAGAACACAGAAAACTAAGTAAAGGAAATTATAAAGGAACAAATAGAAGAGGATTGCCCAGAACTGGCTATCAATATTCAATTTGAAAGGGATCACAGTGGCTCAATACAATGAGTAGAAAAATGATCACTAACTAAATATATCACCATAAAAACCAGAACTGCAAAAGGAGAATCCAAGTTGCATTCACTGCGTAAAAGCAGGCAACACTTAAAGGAGCTAAAATAATTTTATCATTTAATTTTTATCAGAAAGATAGATTCTAGGAAATGGTGGAGTAATGATTTCAAGTACCAGGAAAAATTACTTTCAAACTCTATTTTCTATATCTGGCTAAACTTTTCACCAATTTCATGAGTAGAATGATGACATCTTTAAACAGAAAAGAATTCATAAAATTTACTTTCTTAAAAAGTTGCTAGTGCATGAGCTACAGCCAAAACTGTAGAGTCAACCTACAGAGGTTGACATGAGATACCAGAAACCAAGGATTTAACTGTGGAAAGCAGTGAAAGAAAATCCCAGGAAGACATCTCCATAACAGTCTTCATATTCAGCTGTACTTATACAAGAGGATAGAGGGCTATAGGAGGAAGATCCCTGAGAATAAGAGTAAACCCAATGAGGGCGCCTGGGTGGCTCAGTGGGTTAAAGCCTCTGCTTTTGGCTCAGGTCGTGATCTCAGGGTCCTGGGATCGAGGCCCGCATCGGGCTCTCTGCTCAGCAGGGAGCCTGCTTCCTCCTCTCTCTCTGTCTGCCTCTCTGCCTACTTGTGATCTGATCTCTCTCTCTCAAATAAATAAATAAATAAATAAATAAATAAATAAATAAATAAATAAATAAGAGTAAACCCAATGAAATAAATGATGAGGGGCTTGGGGACCAAGAAAACAAATAGTGCAAGAAAGAAGTAATTAAAATTTTCAAGAAAAAAATGGATTCCAAAAGAGACGATGCAATCATATTACAGCAGTGGCTGCTGACATGAACAATATTGATGTAGCCATGATTACGTAAAATCAACGTATTTTATGGAATCAACATCTTGACAGTGTTTCTCAGTCCTGGCTACACATTAGAACCTCTCTGGAACTCCGAAGAGTAACAATACATAACTCCCCCAAATCTGTTAAATCAGAAAGCTGTGATGATACATTGGTATTTTTCAACATTTCCAAGTGATTCTGATGTTCAGTTGAATTTGAGAATTGCTGTCGTAAACCAAACATAAAATACTTAATTATGGTTACAGAAAGTATAGTGTTAGGCCTAGCAAGGTGGAAAGAATGATTGAAGGGAAGCTTAAGATGATAATGTTCTCAATTTAAAAAGTGGGGAATTAAGAGGTATTAGCTTTTCTTATTAGATCAAAAAATAATATTCTACACCCTTACAGTCATTAACAATTAAGGACAAAAGATTGGAGGATAAAAGAGGGAGGTGGGGGCTATAAATGAGCTAATCCTCATCATTCAGAACTGAGTTAAGAGGTAATGCCTAAACTTCATAAATTGAGAAATAGTGGTTGGAACATATGCCTCAAGAAATAGAGGTAGCTTTCAGAAGAAATCATTAAACATTTTAAAGGTGGTTCCTTTTGGGAGTAATTTCTTTGGTCAGAGGGGTGGGCAGAGGTCTGTGTCTTTCCCTCACAAAGCGACATAAGTGCTTCATTTTTAAATCACCCCATTGTAATTTTTGGTACGGGTATTTAAAATGTTGGAAATAAAGTACTGGAAGATAACATGGAAAGGGCTTCTAAAGTCTTAATAATGTTCTGTATCTTAAGAATTGGTTATCTGGGTTTGTTCATTTGTGACAGGTAACTTTGGGATACACATTTGTGATGTGTGTCCTTTTATATATGTTTAGTTTACCTTAATAAGCATTGAAAAACAAAAATAAAATGTTCTCTGAAGACTGTGCTAGGTGTCAGGCTAATTAAAGTAGCAAGCTATTTTGAACTTAGTGTTTAATGAGTGATAATGAATTCAGCTGAGAAAATTAGTTACACGTGAAATAAATTTAAAACCGAAAAAATACATGAACCAATAAAACTATTATTTTTAAAAGTATTGTAGACAGCTAGTAAATGCCCAGAGAAAACATAAAATGTACCTTGGGGAGGACCCTCTAGAAAAGAAAAGAATTTGTAGGTGAAGAAGACGGGTGATTGCATTTCTATTCTTAGAAAGGAAGGTGTGAATGTTTGACTAAACATTGCATAAAAGCAGGTTTCCGTGTTGTAAGTGGACCCACATCATGGAAAGGAGGGTGTAGTGTTAGGGAGTCAGAGAGGGTAAGACTGTTGCATCCTGATTGTGATGGGAATGACTTCGACGCTAAGGGCTTTGAACTTTATTATGTAGGCAGAGGTGAACTACCGAGAGTTGAGGGTAGCATGATGATGTGAGACCATTGGCATTTTAAAAGAACTAATTATACAGAAAGCTGTATGTCATAGGAAATGAAGTAGGAAGGAGGCTTATACTGACACAGTTGTCTCTGTAGAACCCCTTTTGAATATATAACCAAAGAAACATCATTTCATCACCCACTGGTTTTCAAAGATGGGCACGAGGTTGGTAGCTGCATACACACACACACACACACACACACACACACACACACACACACACACTGTTTCTGGGCTTGGATTATAGCTGAATGTAATGATGTGGAGGACAGCTACCACTACTTCATTTGTAGATGGTGTAACTGGAAGAGCAAAGGCATTCCAGCTGGGTTTTTAAGTAGCTGAATTATGAAGAGACCTTTAAAAAGAGCTTTAATTTTTCAGAAGTAAAACCCAGATTGGTTTTACATGAAAAAAATTTCAAAAAGTCACTTCTCTATACATAGGAACAGGAAGAAGGTGCTTGGAAGTTGAAGAGTAGTAAAAACAAATAGAATTTTCTGGAATTGGGCATTTTCCCATAACGAACCTAAAGTCAAAAATGATATCATTAAAAATAAGAATAAAATGTAAATTCATAAAATAATAATCTTTTATTGAACACTTATGTTTTGCTATTATATTATAAATACTCCTTCCCAAAACCTCTGAAAAAGATATAACCATCTGCCACATTTCCATGAGGCAGCTGAGGCCTAGAACATTTAAAGAAGTTGCCTGTGATTTCACAACTAATAAATGGCACAAGTGGAATTGAATTCCAGGAGCACCTACCTCTAAAACCTGTGCTCTTAACCACTATTAAAAAATGCTTCAGACTGGGGCAAAATATGACATTGGGTATGGGATGAAGATACAGTCCTAAGTGAGAAGACACTTGTTCTCCCTCGGGATATTTGCCGTATCTATTCAAAGACAGGATGTAATAATATGTAACGATAACACACTGCAGTATGTATTACTAGATAAAGAAGATGTTGACAGAAGACCACAGGCAGCTGTAAATACATCCTCACGGAGGAAGAGAGGGATGCTCAGAAAAAGTGATACTGCAGTTCTTATTCAAGTATATGAAAGTTCCAAGGAGAAGAATTTGGAATAAAAGAAGGTAGATTTGCAGATTTGCTGGAGTGCATACTATAAAAAGAATCAGCCTCAGGTGGGAGAGAAAGGCCAGATCAAGGAATGTCTGCAAGGCCAGATGAGATGTGAGGCTGTACCCTGGACGCAGTGGAATGAGATGGGAAGAAAGGTGGTGCCAATAGACGGACAGAGTGATTAAAACTATGCCCAACACTCTCATGTCGATGACCTTTGAATTCTCACCACAATACTGTGAAGATGAAAAATATACGTGATTGACACCATTTTCTGGCTTAAATACAATAAGGCAGAGAAGATAGTGCCAGGCCCAGGCTCACTTAGCACATTAGCTGGGTCTGATGGGCAGGGGAGAGAAAGGCCCTCGGTTCAGCTTAGCTACAGCAGGGTACACCCATGAAAAGTACAGAATGCACCAAAATGGAAAGATAAACTCATTGGGTTGTAAAGCTCAGTTGCTTTTTATTTTTGTGACTTGGAAAAGAATATAACCTTGCTTATCATCAGTGTTTCTGTCTCTTTGGAATGATCATCATGATACCTCCTTATATGTATCTCAAAGACTATTTGCACCATCAGATGAAATGATGAGTATAGGTGCATGCAAAAGAGTTTCAAATACTGACATTTGGGGTTTTTAAAGCAAATTATACAAATTATTAACTTGTATGCTGAAGGTGTATGTATTGGCATATGAATAATACTGAGTCTGTGAGACTGTATCAATTTTATATATAAAATTGTGGTGATTGCCATTTTCTTTTCCTGGGGCGACCAAGAACACATGGTTAGAGTTTTGCATTGGCTTGTTGGGAGGCAGTTCTCCATGATTCCCTTGTGTTTCTACACATTTTATGAGCAGAGGGAATTACTGCCTTTTTTCCAGGCTATCTGTTCTAAGGTGTTTGCACAGCAACAGCCTTAGAAAATAGAGTGTGCATCTCCAGAGCAAAGGACAGTTTCAGTTACTGCCTTGGAAGATACAGTGTCGCCCTCCAGAGCCAAACAGCCGGCACAACAAATACAATGCCTCCTTTTGGGATAGAATATAGGCATATTACTGCCTGTGAAAGAAGGTTTGGATTCCCTGAGCTCAGAGCTTCTCTAGTGAAACGCAACCCAGGTGTCATCTGCCCCCTTTGCCGATGTCCTGTAGGGACTGGAGCTCAAGGAACTAGCACAAGAAAATGCTGGTATTCTGACTAGTACTGTTGCCATGAGTAAGAAGGGCCTTTGCCTTTGACCTAGGAGTCTCATATCTTCTGCCAACATCCACGTGATAGTGGGCAGGCTGACTCGTTCCATTTACAAGTAGGGTAAAGTCTTAGACCCTTCACAGTTCTTGACATGGCTTAACCTGGGATCACCACATTCAGATAGCTGCTATGGACCCATATGGTTTCTCCTAAGGCAAGACAAAGACACCTGGTTTAATGCAAAAACCTGGTTAAGAAAAAAATACCTGGAGAGAAACAGAAATCGGAATTGTGAAGAATGGTTTTCCCGGGAGGTCACTTTATATTCGCACAGCTCCTTATACTTTTCCTACTTTCCCATCATTGTTTCTTTATTATTGCAGTACCGCATGACTGGATTGCTCTCTTCCTTCCTCCCTGCTTTGTAAAGACCAGCTAATGAGGGGGAATGGTCACAATCCTAGTTGGGACAGTAAGATTTTCCAGACTGTTCCAACTATTTTTATCTCCCAGCTGTCAACCTACTGGCCACTTTTCATTCCTCGACCCTCTTTAGCACTCTGTAGCATATTATTTGTGTGTCAACTCTTTTCTTCTGGTTTGCCCTCTTCTATTCCTCTACTCCTACTCTAGGCTTTCTTCTCTGCTGACCTCTTTCTGTGCATCAGAACCACCTCCATTTACAGAAGTATTCATCTTTATTTGAATTTGTGACAGCTGCAGTTTTAGAGGATACTGCCTTTGAGCTCATTTCTCATTCTGTCTACAACCATCCATTCCCAAGACAACATCAATAACTCTATCTATAGCTACCTATCTCTGTCCTTATTCTGAGCTTCAGATCCAACTCTCTAAATAAGAAAGGTGCATGGGCTTTGAAGTCATTAAACCTTGCCATTCATTCTGTAGTTCTTGTTCAAGTAACTTAATCTAATTGAATCTCAATATAATTATCTATATAATCAATAGAGTTCCACTATTTTAAGTAATTTGAAAGCATAGACTTAAGTCATTTCTGTAAAAGTATCTAATAGGTATTAAGTGCATTATAAAGAATGATGACTTTCTTAGCCTTCCTCTCGACCCTTTCTATAGTGGGGAAAGAGTCCTTTCTATTCTCTTAGTGAAAGTCATTATCATTTACCAAAAGACAAGAGAGAAACCTGAGAGCCACCTTTGTCTTCTCCTTTTTGCTCATCTCCCTCATCCAGCAGCTACTGGAAGATGTTACCGATGTTACCTCACAAATATCTCTAGAATTCAAGAACTGCTGTCTGTTTGCTTTTCTACTGCCTTAATGCGAGCCCATCTCTAACATGTTACCTTTACCTCCAAACCTCCAGTCTCTTTCTATTCAATCCATTGTTCCCACAACCAAGAGTTTTCATATAAGGCTGAAAGCCCCTGCCTAAAACCCATTGTTCACACAAGCAAGAGTTGTGACCTAAACAGAAAAATCTGTGCTTTCAGGATATGTACCAAATCCAGAGCAAAATGGACAAGTCACTCCAAAATCACCCCAACCTTCTTCATGGCCTGGTCTCACACTAACACACGTACCCTTTTCTATGGCTAACCACAGTCCTGGTTCTCTGAGTAGGCCATGTCCTTCAACATCTGAAACCTCTTATGCATTGGTATCCACATTTGTCTGAAATGCTAATTTCCAGACTCATCCTTCCCAAGCAAACTCTCTTCATTCAAGTCTCAGTTTAAATAGCATCATGTTACAGAAGGTTTTTTTTTTCTTTCTTTCTGCTTTAGATTTAGTCACACCCTTTTCCCTATCCCCACAGCCTCTTGCTATGAGTTATCTTAATTTTTCTTGTACTTTCGTACTAAGCCTAAACCCTCAAACATGTAGTCCAGTATGTAAAATATTATAAGTGCTAAAGAAATATGCCTTAATGTGTGTGTATATATATAAAATTATCCAAGGAAGTGGAGATGAAAAATATGTGATAATAATGTTACCAATAAGAACAAAATTTATTGAATACTTCCTGTGTCCCACGCTCTATGCTGAATGACTACTTTGAACATTTTATCTCATTTATAGCTTAGACCCCAAAGTAACCTGTAGTATAGTTAACTATTATAATGAACATTTTGAAAATGAGAAAATTGAGCCTCGGGCAGCTTAAGTACCTTTCACAGTCACACTGCTAGTAAGTGGATTATCTATTGCTAGAGTTATCTAATGCTGCATCATAAATCACTGCAAAATTTAGTAGCTTAAACCACTGACATTTTATTATATCTCACAAATCTGTGTGTTAGCTGGGCCCAGCTGAGAGGTTCCTCTGCTAGTCTTCCTTAAGCTCTCAGTTGCAGCAAAATAGCAGTTGCTGTGATGGTTGGACAACTGGGGCCTCAGGGCTCCTTTGGGGCTTCTTTTTTCACAGAGTGCTGGACTCTCTAGGGCCTCTCTACTGGACCTCTCTGTCTAGCAAGATAGTCTTCAATTTATCCCTAGTGAATAGAAGATCTTCTTTCTCATATCTTGGTCATAAGTCCCAGAAGGTCACCTTCAAATTCTGTTGGTCAAAGCAGCCACAGACACACTTTAGATTCCATGATGAGAGAAATTGCATGTACATATAGACCATGGTGGGGAATTTGGCCATCTTTTGAGATTCTCAATCTCAGTACAGAGGTTGAGATTCCTTGATTCTTTCCAATTACAGCAGGAAGACTGAGAAAATTTGACTATGATAGAATTAGAATACTTGAGGCGCAGACCATAGAACTAAAATCATCTTCTTCCTAGCCTCATTTTGTTTTTATAGACATTTAAAAGATATGAAAAAATATGTATCTTCTTTATGTATCACTAACCTGAAGAAAATCATACTTGTGTTCCTGACAAGAGTGTTAAAATAGTTCAGAAGAAAGAGATAAAACTAATAGCACTTGGGGAATTGGAGTGATGGAAGAGAAGATGCCAGACAGCAGTCATGCCATAGAAGAGACAACAAACGGAAGGATGCCTATGACGTAGGATAGAAACTAGGAAAAAATATCGTAACCTCACTCTCCTCCTACCATCTGATCTCCTGCTCTCAACTTCCATTGGCTGAACCCCACCCAGGCCAGGCCAAGAGAATAAGGAAGTCCAGGAGATACAGTCAACTGGGTCAAACTCCTAAAGCAAAAAGCAGGGTGGAAAATGAAGGTGGGGAGGAAGATGCCAGTAAAGGATAACCAGCATGTTGCTGCTGCCACTGTTTTGTTGATGTTGCTGTTATTATTATTACTATTTCCACTTATCATCTCTTTATCCAGGGACTGGAATAAAAAACCCATTTTAGTTTTTTTGAATAATATTTCTAGATAATTGAACTCTGGTTAATTGAGATAGCATTTGTTTGCACACATAGCATTTAATATGCATTTAGAGAGCAATCAAGATCCTTCTCCTCTCTGTTTCTCATTCCTCTGCCCCTTTTTTCCTCTCTAATTTTTCCTCATCAGAGGATCTTGTGATTCAGAAGGGCTTATTCAGAAGGAAAATCTCACAATTAAAAAATTGGTTGAATAGCCACACATGCCTCCTAGGTAGAACAATGAACAGAAAAACTTTTTAGTCACCAATATGGCTTTTAGTGCTTATCTAATCAAAGCACGCACTGGAAAGGAAAATGATATAAAGCTTCTCTTTCTCCCACTGTGATTTTTATTCTGGGTCACCAATACTTCTCTTACACACCATACTTTAAACATTTCTGTCAACTTACCTTTTGAAATTAGAACAGACACTGTCCTGGAACAACCTCCAGACGTACAATTTTTTTCTCAGGTTAGTATCTTTAATTTCAGTTTCTAATTGACAAAATCCATCATGGTGATTCATGTTGCTTTACTCTTTTGGCACATTTTATCCTCTTTTCTTGTTTTCCCTGCTCTGTGGCATTCATTAAGGAAGACATAAACAAAATTGGACATGGGTGGGGGGTAACGAGTGGGATAACATAATATTTCCATGGAGAGTCCTCAAACCATTCTGTCTTCCAGTGAACGGACTATACTGGTGATGGCTGTAACAGAGTCACCAGTCTTCATCTTTTCATTGAAATACTACAGAAATCCTCCTATGTCTTCATATTTTTGTTTGTTTGTTTAGTACAGGTCTCCACACATGTTGTTTTCCTTTAGAATTTCCATGGCTGCTCCAAGTTTTCTCCCATCTCCTATACTGAATTAGTTTTGTAAAACTATACAAATGGCCCATGTCTCCATAGGGAAAATGATTCCCTAGAAGAAGCAATCACCATGTTAATATAGATCATCTCAGAGACACAAAGTGGTCCTGCATAAGTCAGCATAGCTTCCCATAAAATTCAAGACTGACTCAGCACACATGGGTAGCCATTAGTTCTCCAAGGCATCTTTCCATTTCCTTTATGACTTAGCAGCCAGCTTTTAGGAAGTCCATAATCAGAGGAATCAAACTGGCTTCTTAATTACTGAGATCACAAAAGGCGTTGATGGCCCCATTAGGAATAAATGAAGCCTTGACATATAAACTCATGCAATTGGACTACTTGATTCTCAGGCTTCCTTTCCTGAGGTGGGAGCCTGAAACAAAAGGTGTTCTTCTTATGATGTTCATACAATTCTCTTATTCTCCAGGAACATAGAGTATCATACATGATTTAGGGACAAATATGGTTGTCATTAGATAAATGTACACTTTTTCAAAAGTCAGATGGAATCTATTATAGGTATGGTAACAAAAAATCACATTGAAAATACGGCCTTCATTTAGGAAACTTCACACGATATATTCGTATGCAAGAAAAGAAGTTTATAAAGCAATGTAAATTAATGAGAGAGGCAAAGGGAGAGAAAGAGAGAGAGAGAGGCAGACATCTCACTGAATGAGGAGCCTGAAGTAGGGCTTGATCCCATGACTCTGAGATCATGACCTGAGCCGAAATCAAAGTTGGACCCTCAACCGACTGAGCCACCCAGGAGCCTTGCATATAACGTAAGTTTTATTCCCTCAGTTGCTCTCTAAGCTTGCTAAGGCCAGTGACTGTTAAGAGAATTCCCCTTCTATGCTCCACAGGGCACTCAGTATATCTATGTATTTTCAAAATACTTTTCTTTCAGCTGAAAATTGGAAAAAATAAAATAAAAGTCATTTATATTCACAAAACCAGCAACTACCTGATTAAGTTTTTATGAAAATATTATATCATGCTGATAAATACATATTGTTATAATATTATATTGATAAAGCTGTGAAACATAAAATCCGAATTTGAAGATAGAATGTTCTATTATTTTCACAGTTATTTCTTTTATTAATTGTTAACATATAATATTTTCCTTATAATAATTAGTATAATTATGTTATCTTTTGATCATCCTTTTTAAGGTGTTGCTACCTGCTATCCTTATCTTCTAGGAACTCAAAATTATGGGATCGTTTTCAGTTTTTTCTTAAGGAACTCTATTCAAAGCATTTTACCCAGATGTCAACTGTATAAAACAGTTGGAAATAAAGCTCTTCTGCTTGAAGAAGGAGTTGGGCTCAAGAGCCCTATTTGGCTCCCCAGCCTCCTCTAAGACCTGTGAATGTAATATTACCACAATTTAAAAATTGCTGCTCTGTGTCTTGAAAGGACTGCTCAAATTAGTTACCTGAAAATTACCCATTGAAACAAGAGGACTTCTGGCCTGGGCTTTTATATTCATCACACTTACTGGTTTATTTTAATACACAGAGTGGCCACTCAATGGTTTTTTGACTAGCTTGATTTAACTCCTTCTCTACCACCTTTTTTCCCACCCCAACTTTTCTCCTCTTCTGTCTCTGAACTGTCTACCTTAAGTGCTCCCAAACACACACACTCACACATCACACAAACATACATGTGCACACTAACACACAGAGTCACACATGTACAAATGCACAGGAATTCATCCCAGCTACTCAGCAAGCAATCAGCTGGATTGCTGTGCCTATGATGAGAATTAGTTGTTTGTAAAGGAAACCATAAGTACTTAAGCACATTGCTTTGCAATCTGGTAATGTCATTTGTTTCAACCACAGATCACATCAACGTCTGGAAACCCATTGCTAGGTTATCTGCCAACAATGGTCAATTTTGAAATCCATACCAACAGGAAAGGCTTGCAAATGGCCATAATCACAGCATACTGGCAAATGAAAGTGCAGTAAGTGTGTGTGTCAGTGAGACCGAATGGATTTGAAAGAGCATTTGAAAGAGCCAGCTAAAATTCAAAACAAAAGCTAAGAAAACCAGTATGTTGTGTATATTTAGTTGATTAGTTTTCACTGAATTGACAGAGAAATGACTGAATGGAATGACTGAATTCATCATCACTGAAATATTTTTAAATAACTTTAGGTCATTACATGTTCATACCTTACTTAACATATTATATTCAGTATATTTAAACTCATATTTTTAGGACTGAATGGAAATATTATGAACCTGATCAAGCAAACCAGTCAAATTAATTGAGCCTTCATACTCCCAATAATGGCAGCAAAACAAAGTGGACACATGGCCACTCCCACAGATAACGATCTAAAAATTTAGACAGAATATTTTATAAAACTAAGCATTTGAAAGCAGAGTAAAGCAAGAGGAGAGTTGACTTAAAAAACTGAAAATGGAAAAGATCTACAAGTTCATTTCTTTCTGATTTGAGGATATTCTCTATCCTTCAGCTTAGTTTCGGCATAAATAAAACACTTTAAGGAGTAGCAGTTTATTTTCCATAGCCTCAAATTATCATCCCAAGTATTTTTTAAATACTACAGTGTTTTTAATGTCTTTCCCCAATTTTTAAAAATATTATTCCAAAAAGTGGAGCTTAAATTTGACTTAATTCCCCTTCTTTTGATATAGTGTCTCATTTATGATAAATGTAGCACAGAAAGAGGAAAACAACAGCTCTACAGTAGAAAAACCTTATAGACATTACTTCAACCAAGTTACAAAGTTAGTGTCACTAGTTGGAAGTCATGTTGATATGTACTCACGTGTATGATATGATGAAAAGGGCACTTCAACTCTGTGGTATTCTTCCCCAAAACCCATAACCCCAGTCCAACTGATGTGGGAAATAAAAGCAAAAGAAAAATTGGTTTCCTTACTACTTACAGCTCATTGACAAATCCTTGAAACAGGCAGAGTGGCATTCCTTTAGGAACTCAGCTGCCTCCATGTTGACGCTTTGCTAAGGGCAAAAGGCAATCTTAGCCAGACCCCTAGGATCTTGTGAGTCTACTTTAACATAAAAATTACTTTGGAAACTTCATTTATCTCTACCCCGATCCCCCCGCCCCGCCAAGACACATGTTGATAATCATCCCCCAAGCATATGACCCACTGATATACATCTGAAGGGTCTCATGACTAAGGTTTTACTAGACAGTAATAAATGACCTTTTCCTAACAATAACTAGCCCCCTCAAGGTCCTTGGAAACCTTGCTTCCAAAATTCCTTAGAGACTTACGTTTTCTGTAAACCCCTCCAACTTGAAAGTATATAATGGGCCACTCCTCATGATTGCATTGCAGCTCTTTCTGCTTATGGGTCTTGTTCTGTGCTTTAATAAAACCACCCATTTGCACCAAAGTTGTCTGAAGAGTTCTCTGTTAGCCATCTGCCCCAAAACCCATCATATTTCTTATATCACAATCATGATAAAGAATCAGACAACCCCAAATTGGGAAATATTGTACAAAATTCTTGACCAGTACTCTTCAAAAATGTCAAAGTCACAAAATAAATAAATAAATAGAAGGAAAGATGGAGAAATTGTCACAGATGGGAGGAAGCTATGGAGTCCTAGCAACAGAATGTAATTTGAGTTCCTGGCTTTGATTTGATCCATTAGTAGAAAAAAAGGTAAAATGCAAATAAAGCCTATAGTAAATTGATAGTATTGTACTGGTATTATTTTTTTTTTTTAGGTTTTACCTTTGCACCATGCTTATGGTAACATTAGGAGAGGCTAGTTGAAAGGTATATGGTGAAACTCCATATGATTATTGCGATTCTTCTGTGAGTCTAAAATTTCAAAATGAAAAAACAAAACAAAACAAAACCCCCCAGCAGTATCTTTTATCTCATATCACACACTGTGAATAAGCTGAAAACCCAGTGCTCTCAACTGAGAGTCCATAACAAAGTCCATTATTTCTGGCTCCATCTCTGCAGAGAGAGCAGCTGCTCTATGGGGTATATGAAAGTCCCAAAAATATATTGTTGACTTGATATTGGATGGGATTTTTACAGCTTTACAGATAGGCAAACATCTTGACCAATATCAGAACAGGACAGGATTTAAAAATTGGCAAAAGAATAGTGAAAAGCATGGTTATATTCTGAGTGGTCGAAGTAGCACCAAAGCAGAGTGATAAAGAACTTGAGGAGGTTAAGATTAAGTTGACCTAAAAGAGAATCCAAAGAGGAGGGGCAGATTTCTTCCTTCAGACCTGGACAGTTGCTCTCTCTCATTTTCACCTTTATGTAAGGAGTTCTAAGCCATTTTCCCTGACTCTCAGCTTGGCAGGGCTGAGAAAGCAAAGGAATCTGCATATGACTTGGTCTCTGAAAAGCAAACCCTTCTTGGAATGCATGTGTACTCTGTCCAAGAAAGTCACTAAAGGGACAAACTCTTACTAACCAATACAACAATCAAATGAGCATACGCATTCTTAGAAATTTCATATAATTTAGTAGCATAGGAAAAAATAGTTTTAAAGATGATAGAACAATTGAGGCAGAAAGTAGGCAAATAAAAAAATTAATAATTTGTTATTTGTTGAAAAAGACAAAAGTGTATCCTAACCGTAGAATTTTTAAGTTTGATACAATCATTTGATACAATCATACAATCATAAATATTTAAGTTTGATGCAATCATAAGCCTCATCTATGTTATGGGTATGTCTATTATAGGATATAAAGGAAAGATAAAATATAGTCAAGTCTAACTGGCTCATTGGGGAGATGAAAATTGCTGGGTTCATGCAATCAGTAAATTATGGAGCAAGTTCTTTGGTCTCAGTTTCATAACTTAGTTAATGCTAGATAATGTTAGCCTAGCTTTCACATTAAAGAAGAATGAAAAATTATTGTTAATAAGCATTAAGAAAGCACCGTTTTTGCTATTTTGAAACACTGTATATTTTTTGGTATGGAAATAGCTATTTCTAGAGTTTTCAAAAAGTGTTTATTCTTGTAAGTAGACAAATATTCCACTTCACAAACATTTTTGCAAAATGCCTATATTCAAGATAAATCCAGTTCACCCCATGCCTATATTAGCACACTGTCTAAATGAGTGAAGTCTGAAATTTTCTGATTTTTTAAAATTTTTCCAATAAGAAGGAATATAGGAAGAAAGATAGGGGAAAGGAATAGGGTAAAAGGAAGAAAAGAGGTAATAAAGTAGATTGGGTTTTTTAGGAATGACTATGCATGTTTAATGCACATATATATTAGCTGCTTTTTTTTCCCTCTTTTTTATTCAAAATTCAAAAGTGTCCAGACCAGGGAGAAAGATATGCTTTCAAACCACAGATCTCTGTTCCCGAAAGAGGATGAAATATGCAAAATGAATTAAAATCCCCAAATATTCATCAGGCCTTCATAAAGAGTTTTAATATAATGAAGGATACCAGAATATACCACCTCAAAATATGCCTCTTTGGTATAAGGATGATTTTGAGCTAATGGCCATTGAGAATCAGCAGAGGCAAGAAAAATTCTTTAAGAACAGGGTATAAGGGCGCCTGGGTGACTCAGTTGGTTAATCACTGCCTTTGGCTCAGGTCATGATCCCGGAGTCCTGGGATCGAGTCCCACATGGGGTTCGCAGCTCCATGGGGAGTCTGAGGAAGGAAGGAAGGAAGGAAAGAAGAACAGGGTACAAGTTTTCATTTTATAAAGGAAATTTCTATTTGTAAAATTATCTGTCCCTTCCCTAGACAAGGAAAACTCTTCATAACACTCATTTATGGAAAAGGCAATGAATTAACTCTGCATAGCAACCTTTACTAAACAACCACAGCTGTCCAGGCTATCCTTTGTCTTCGTCCGATAACTTTCATCCCCAGCCCAGAAGCCCCAAACCTCTTTACTCTTATTTACCCTGACGTGGTATATAAGCCCAACTCTAAGAAACTCTTTGGGTTACTCATCACTGAGTGCTCCCGTATATATTTGTGTATGATGACATGCATATTAACTTTTTTTCCCCTTAATAATCTGCCTTTTAGCAGTTTAGTGTATAGGACCCCGGGGAGAGAACCCAGGAAGGGTAGAAGAGAAAGGTTTATGCTTCCTCCCCTACAACATAAAACATTCACAATGTAATTCACATTATGATTCTCATTTGAAAGATGAGGAAGGTGAAAGACCAGTGAAATTCCTGGACTTCAAGGGATAGAACTTGTTAACATAAGATTTCCATCTATTGGGGTGCCTGGGTGGCTCAGTGGGTTAAAGGCTCTGCCTTCAGCTCAGGTCATGATCACAGGGTCCTGGGATCGAGCTCTGGCATCGGGCTCTCTGCTCGGCAGGGAGTCTGCTTCCTCCTCTCTCTCCCTGCCTCTCTGCCTACTTGTGATCTCTCTCTCTCTCTGTCAAATAAATAAATAAAATCTTAAAAAAAATTATAAAAAGATTTCCATCTATTACATTTCCTGTGATAAACAATGCTGACACTACTAGAATTTAAATAATGTGGATGTCCTCAAAGATCCAGGTTGCTTCTTGTTTGTAAAATATTTTCAAAATAAAATTAGCTTATTTAGGAATTTATAATAAACTGCCAGTTATTCATTGATTATGACCAACTGTGATTTGTAGTTAAATTAACTGTGTGAAAACGTTCCCAAAATGATTTTTTAAATATGTTTTCCTGTGATTCTCCTCCCCCAGACTTATTGAGGTATAATTGACAAAAATTATATATATTTAAGGTATACAATATATTTTGCTGTGTACATTGTGAAATCATTACCAGAATCAAGATAATTAACATACCTGTCACTTTACAGTTACCTTTTCCCATGTGTATATGATGAGAATACTTGAGAACCACTCTTTCAGGAAATTTTAAGTATACAGTACATTATTATTAACTCTAGCCAACATGCTGTGCAATAGATTTCCAGAACTTCTTATGACTGAAGGTTTGTACCCTTTGACCAACATGTCTCCTTTCCCCCCACATCCCACATCTTTGTGATTCTAATTATCTCCCCAACACCCCTCTCTCCTTAGGAGAGGGTTAGGAGTAATGATGTAGAATACTATCATGCTATTTGATCACTGCATGGAATATTTTTATATTCCTTACACATCCCTACCTGGGTCTCTCTCCATTCCATACTTTTTTGCTTGCCTAGGAATTCTACCACATGTTTTGTTTTGTTTTTTCACTATTCCAACCCAAATGAAGTTCTACTTCTTCAGTTATATTCTACCACATTTTGTTTTGTTTTTGTTTTAATTTCTTTACTATTCCAACCCAAAGGAAGTTTTAGTTCTTCAACACCTCAAACCATGTTTAAGATCTGTATATATCACTTAGCATTTGATTATTGCCAATCTCATATAAAAATGCTGTATATACACTGCCAACTCTTTGAGATCAGACTGATTTGTTCATTGGACATGCAGGACTTAAAAAAATCTATTGTCAGTATCTGTCATCAAATCATAAAGTAATAATAAAATAAAATAATAATAAAAGAGTTTAATCTTTCAAATAAACACGGTCAAAGCATGAGCCTAATAATCGGAGGTGATGGTGGAGGTAATGGATATCATGAGGATGAATTGCAGTTTTCTTCTCAGCAATAAAATTATATATGTTTCTTTTTAGGTAATTAAAAGGTAATTTTCATAGTAAAATTTAGAGGCTGTGTTTAAATTTTTCACAGCTTACACATAGAAGGCATCACTAGTTTCCCAAATGTAAAAGGCAAAGAACTAGCTGCTTCTCTCAACTACAGTGAGCTACATCATTAATGCCACACATCAGACTTTAGAGAGTCATTTCCCATTTAATCTTCCTAGCTTTTCCTTATAATTCCTCTCCACATTTCCCACTTGAGCTGATGTTTTATATTGCTTCAGCTCAACACAAAAAGTTAACTTGGGTACAGGAAATGTTCATTTTTTTTTAAATGAAAGTATTTTGCTTAGAAGGATGATTTAAAAAGAGCTCAGATGGATTCAGTGAGAGTATATGCATTGATATGTTGAAAGAAATCTGCTGCACAAATAAGATGAGATGTTTTTGAAAAAATGCAAATGACCTCATACTGATATATGCTGTAGTGAGTCTACTATTGGATGATTTTTAAAAGATTTTCAGCATGGAAAGAGAGATCTGGAAGGTAGTAGAAAGCCAAGGAATCACACAAATGCAATTCTAATAATCCTTAGCCTGAAAAATGTGGGAATCATGCTTCAGAAATAGAGTGCCATTTCTAGAGGTAAAAGCTATTTACTTCAAGTGCTTCCTATTGCAAATAGGAAAAAAATGACAAAAGCCAACACATATTCTGCCACTCCCCACTCCAATAAACATGGCAGATATAACATCAAAAAAATTTTTAGTGCTCATTTGTAGTTAATCCTTGTCTCCATCTCTAGCTGTAGACAACCACCTATTTGCTTTCCCTCTCTATATAAATTTGCTTTTTCTGTTCATTTCATAAAAATGGAATCATGTAATATGTGGTCTTCTACCTCTGGCATTTTTCACTTAGCTTAATGATTTTGAAGTGCATCCCTGTTGTAGTATATGTCAGTAGTTTGTTCTTTTTATTGCTATATTGTATTTAATTAATACAAAATATTTTGTTTATATATTCATCACTTGATTGACATTGCATTGGTTCTAATTTGGAGCTATTATGAATAATACTCCTATAATTATCTTAGTGTGGGCATATATTTAATTTATCTTGGGCAGATTCCCAGGTGTGGAAGTGCTGGGTCGTATAATATTTTTGTGTTTAATTTTTTAAGAATGCCAGGTTCCACATTTAGTATTCCCATTTAAACACTTAATCATCAATATGTGTGGTTTGTAGTATCTCTACATTCCCCCTAATTCTTCTTGTTGTCTGTATTTTTGAGTACATCTATTCTAGTTGGGTATGAGATGGTCCCTCATTATGGTTTTAATTTCCATTTCCATGTTACTAAAGGTATTATATATCTTTTAATGGGCTCAATAGACATTTCTATAATTTCATTGCTGAAATGCCTAGGCACATTTTTGTCCGTTTTTTTTAATTTGAATTTTTTGTCTAATTATTGACTCTAAAAAATATTTATGTATTCTGAATGCAAGTCCTTTATTAGATATATGATTTGCAAATAATTTCTCCCAATTTGTGGCTTGTCTTTCTTTTCTTAATGGTATTTTCTGATAAAATCCTATATCAATTTATTCTTTTATTGATTTTCTTTTGGAATTATACTAAAAAACTTGTCAAATCCAAGTTCCTAAATATTTTCTCTTTCGTATTCCTTTAGACATTTTATATTAGCTCTTCATTTGGATCGATGATCCATTTTGAATTAATATTTATGTATAGTGTAAGGTAAGGTTTAATTTCATCTTTTTGCATGTAGATACACATTTGGCTAAGTATTTCTCATTGAAAAGACTTGTCTTCCATTAAATTGTCTTGACACCTTAGTCAAAAATCAATTAACCCTAAATACAATGCTTTCTTCTGGTCTAACAATTCTGTTCCATTGATTTATGTATCTACCTTTATGCCAGTTACCACACTGTTTTTATAGTGTAAAAAATCCAGAAAAAGTAAAAATTAAAACCAGATCAGTAAAAGAGTATTTAATGAGAGTTTGTCGTATATAAAAGAACACTTTGCAAACTGGGAGTCTTCAAATCCAAAATTGATATGAAGGTCAGAGCATGATATTACAGGATGGTTTATAAAATGAAAATAAGAAAGTTGTTTAACCTTTACAATGATTGGTTGTTACAATGGGGGTTACCGGATGGCAGCAGATTGGTTAAAAATAATTATCTTACACCATTTTAGGGAGATGACTTGTTTCTTTTGTAATTATCAGAGCCATTTATAAGAAATTAACCGAAGTTAAGTCTCACTTATGTTCATGAAATATGTTACATTTGGTTTTGCTTGTAGGGCTTACTTGCTTTTGTCTGCTTGGGGGATTTTCAAGCCTGATCTCCATTTTATTTTATTTTAACAATTTTAAGTTTTGAAATCAGATATGTAAATTCTCCACCTTTTCCTCTTCTTCCTCCTCTTCCTTCTTTTTCTCAGCACTTTCAAGATGCTTTTCATTTGTCTTCTGCCCTTACATCTTTTTTCCTCTGGGACAACTCGGTCATTTTTTTGTTGTAGTTGTTCGTTTGTTTCCTGAACATATGTATATATGTCTTTTTCTCTGGACACTCTCAGGATTTTCTCTTCATTGTGTGTGTGTGTGTGTGTTGTTGTTTTGGAAAATTTTCAGCCATAATTTCTCCCAGTATTTTTTTATCCCATTGTCTCTCCTTCTTCTGGGTTTTTAATTATACAAATCTTAGGTCAATTATTTGTTTTTCATGGATATTATATCTGTTTTCTTTTTTCCTTTTTGGATAATTTTCACTGCTCAATCTTTACATTTACTGATTCTTTCATGTGCTATGTTCATTCCACTGATAAGCCCATTGAAATTATTTTTCATCTCTTGCCATTTTTTATTTTACATTTTTAGCTGAAATTACTCATTTTATCATTCATGCTGTGTACATTTTTTTGTTAGATCCCTTATTATATAATTATCATTTTAAAGTTCCTCTTGGATAATTTCAACATTTGGGCTGTTTCTACTGTTGATAAAGGCTCACATCTTTTTTAAAATTATCTCATAATTTTGATTGAATAGAAGCATTATGTGGAAAAGAATTGGAAAGAATGAATGAATAATATTATGTCTATACAAGTGCAGGGCTCTTTTGTCCACCCCTTTACAACTGAGTCAATCTGGTCTGTTGCTGAGCTTGGTTTGGTCTTTGAGTTACCCTATAATTGTCTATTCTCTGTTCTCACTTTAATTAGGTTCAATTAAACAAATAATTCAAATGCTTTGAGGGTGGAATCTCGACCTTCCCTTTAGTAGGTAGGGCTTGGCATGTGAGTGCTTAGAGGTTTTGTCTCCTTCTCTACTTTCGGTATTCAGCAGAGCCTGTATACTCTGCACCTCAGTCTGTTCTCTCTCAACTCTACTGCCTCTTCCAGCTGTGGGCTACCATTGGCTAGGTCCTAGAGTAAGTTAGAGAGTGCCTGGAGTGCTTCTCTATCCTTGTGCCCCTCTTCCAGACTCAAGTACCCTGGAACACCTGCTTTTTAGTTCATGGTGGCAGAGGCGGGTATCTCTTATCAGTGCCCCATGACTCACAGATAGTGACTATCTTGTACTGAGTCTAAATACCTGAAAGTTTACCTGAATATTAGTCAAAACTCCTTCAACTTTTCTACATTCAAATCATTTGCAATCATCTTTACAAGCATTTATCAGAATATTTTCTCTTCACTCTAACTCCATAACTACTTCCTTAATGTAATCTTTACCTGCTAATAAACCTATACATCTATTTACTTAATTATGCAAGTTTATTAAGTACTTCTTATGTATCAAGTTCATATTAAATACTTTTGGTACATTGATATGTAATTTGTGATATCTAAATCCAGGAAATCCGTAGTCACATGCTTGTAGAAAAAAATATTAAATCAATACTTATATTCTATCATCCAGAGTATAGTTCATAGTACATACCATTAAAAACTTTCATTTTTTAAGTGTTTATAAAGTAGAATATTTTTTCTTTTCTGGGTTGCCCCAGGCATCTCTCATCCTTTCCGTGGCCTCTAGGAGAAGTGGCTACTCCTGTACTTTTTTTAACCCTACTGGTGATTTCTTTCTTTCCTTCTTTGTTTGTTTGTTTGTTTGTTTGTTTGTTTGTTTCTTTCTTTCTTTCTTTCTTTCTTTCTTTCTTTCTTTTGTTCTTTCTTTTGTTCTTTCTTTCTANTTGTTTGTTTGTTTGTTTGTTTCTTTCTTTCTTTCTTTCTTTCTTTCTTTCTTTCTTTCTTTTGTTCTTTCTTTCTACCTTCCTTCCTTCCTTTCTTTTTTTTTAAAAAGATTTTATTTATTTATTTCACAGAGGGAGAGAGATCACAAGGAGGCGGGGAGTGGGGGGGAAGCAGGCTCCCCGCTGAGCAGGGAGCCCGATGCAGGCCTCGATCCCAGGACCCTGAGATCATGACCTGAGCCGAAAGCAGAGGCTTTAACCCACTGAGCCACCCAGGCGCCCTCCTTTCTTCCTTCCTTCCTTCCTTCCTTCCTTCCTTCCTTCCTTCATTCCTTCCTTCCTTTCTTTCAGGTTTTATTTATTTATTTGACAGAGAGAGACACAGTGAGAGAGGGAACACAAGCAAGGAGAGTGGGAGAGGGAGAAGCAGGCTTCCAGCTGAGCAGGGAGCCTGATGTGGGGCTTGATCCCAGAACCCTGGGATCATGACCTGAGCCAAAGGTAGATGCTTAACAACTGAGCCACCAAGGTGCCTCAAAGTAGAATACTTCCAAGAGAAGACATACAGTGTTTCCTCCACACTGTTGGAACATCATTATTATGTTCTGAATATAGTAGATAATTATGGAATAGATAATTACTCCTCAACACTAGTATAGCAGAATTATCATGGTCCTGCCATCAGCAATTATGGAATACTTCTATCTACTAAAGGTTACAACATATACTGAAAGGTATAAGATGTGGTCACTGTTATCTTTCCAGTTGTACTATAAATTGGCAGAATAAGAGCTGTAATAAAGTAAAAATCTTATATTTTATATTTTCAACTCCAACTCTACATGTTAAAACAGGAAAACAGGTCTAGTTTACGTTTATCTAGAGATGTATAATTAATATATGTTTAATATTTTATATTAATCCAGGGATATATAGCAGTATTATTAAAATAGTAAATATTAAAAGTTTTCTGTATTTTGTGTTTTAGATATTTACTGGGTGATTCAGGGGCAGAAATTAAATCAATCAATTAAATCATAAATTACCTGTATTCCTACATTTTATATAATGTATATGTATACCAATATATGAGTATGTTGGTATATATCCATGCAAGTGAGAAATGCCAAGCACAATGTAAGGCCATATATAAATTCTGTTAATCATGAGACACAGTAATAACAAAAAAACATAGGAAATATGAATACAGATTAAAAATATATTGTCTTGAAAGTTAGATAATTTATAATTATATTATTATTCTCCAGAAATTCATTTATGATACACAGAAAGTCTCAGTTTCATGGATTCTTGGCATTACATGGTTTTCCTATGTGTATTAATTACAGCTTGATTGGACTTCCTAAAGTTGTTCTCTTGTGATCTTCAGCCTTTTCGACTCCCTAATTTTTACTTAATAATCTGACCTTTTTCAGTTAGCCATCTTCTAGTAAGTAGCCAGTATTTTACTCTGAGATGTAGAAAATGTCACCATATGCATACGGTTAAATGGCTGAATGTATAAAATAATTCTGTCTTTATCTACTGTTATATGTATGGCTTTATTCAGGGTATTATATTCTAAAAAAGAAAAGTTCCTGAAAGACTGTCACTCATATTCTGAAGTCATTCACAGTATCAAGCCCAGAACTGAAAACACAGTTAGTGCTTGATACCCACTTTTGAAGGGGTACGGAAGGGACATAAAACCTTCCTTTCCTGGAGTAGAAAATACCTGCTCCATACATATTCAGTTTAAGAACCATTATATCAAAACAGAAAAATGTTCATGTACTATAAAATTCTTTACAGTGGAATTGTTATCTCTATTGACGAATAAAAATCTTTCATATTAGTGATCTGGAAATATGCCCCAAACCTAGAAAAGTTTTTCCTCTCACTGCAGTGAGTTTACCTATTTATTTATTTAGTTAGTTCAACACCTGCTCAGTCTTCATACCAGTTTAAATGCCACCCTGATATGATGTTTTCCCTGAGTTTCCCAGGTAATTGGCATTTCTCTGCCGAGATCCGCCAGTACTTCCTGCATCTGTATATCCTTAGCCGTGTTGTGTGCATGTTTTTAAATCTTTATTCTCGTCTATCATTTTTATATCTTTAATACATTGAAATGTGCCTAATAAAGTACATTGATACAGAGAAGTCACTTCATAATGTTTGCTGAATTACTGAATAGATACAAATGGAATAAACTAGTCAAGAGGCTCTAATTCTCTTTGTTGTGTAAGTCTCAAAAATTCAATTTTATTAGTTTGTTCTTGAGAGCTAACCCTGGACTATTAGACTGTTAAGACTACTAATTTAAAGGATGTATCAAAACACAGTTGGGTCATTGATAAAGAGAAAATTTCTAATACCATTTACATGAAAAAGAAAATCTCTTTCTGATGGATAAGTAGCTCATCCCACAAAATCAATACAATATATATGTGCATAGAAAGCTACAGTGAGAATTCAAGAAACTCCTAGATTTGGAAATTACTATATCTTCAGCATTTGTTGGAATGAAAGTGTTTACCTTCTATCTCTGATAGACAAATATGTATGTGTGTTTATATGTAAAATAAAATTCAGCATCTTTCCTGGGCTGATAAGATCTTTCTTTCTTCTTCTAATTTGGCACACACATTTATTGCCTTAGTAGTTCACCTCTCTCTTCTCTTTTGCTTCTTTCTTTCCCATCTTTCCTTACTCCCTAATTTTCTCCACAGATACTTATTGAGAAAACACAGATATCAGGATTTCACTTCTATTCTTGTAATTCTACTCTGACAAGACTCAATAATGAAAAGAATGAGGCCTCTAGTGGGGCTCTTGGAGTGTCAATTTAAGTTACTTCTTCACAGGGTGCCTGGGTGGCTCATTCAGTAGAACATCTGACTCTAGATCTCAGGGTTGTAAGTTCAAGCCCCATGTTGGCTGTGGAACTTACTTAAAAATAACTAAAAAAATAAACTAAAAGTCATTTCTTCAGGTGATATCATCCATTTCTTCGTGGACTATGTTATGTCTCCAAGTATATGCCCTTGGAGAGGGCTCAGTAATAGTCTATATTGGCACTTACTGATGGGGTTTTAGAATGTAAGTGAGGTTCCGTGGGGTGAGGTCCAGAGCCAATGACCAAGAATTCTTGAGGCGTCTTTGGTGCACAGTGGTGGTTTTGGGCAGAAAGAGCTGCTGCCCTGGGTTTTGTGAGGGGTGGCTGATTATATACAATGGGGTTGGGGGAGATAAGGAAAAGGGAGGTTTTCAAAAGGATTTTCATATGTTGAAGAAGACTCCCAGGGTAAGGAGGCCTTACCATTGTGAAGTTAAGGTTGTTTTTCCCTCTAGCCAAATATTAACATGAAGACAGTTGGGAGCTTCCTGGAGGAACATTATATTCTGCCCATTTCAAGTTATCTGTGGATGGGCTGCAGGTTACAAGGACATTTAATTGTATTTACATTCCCTTCTCGAAGCTACACCATTGATAGAAATGCTTTGTTCTTGTAAACTGCTAAGGGGTTTGTAAACTGTGGGGGACTCCTGTCTTGCAGGATTGTGATCTCTATAAGTTAACTATTTGTTTTTCCTTTCCTTAGCTTTAGGGCAGCCAGGATTGCCTGAGGAATATCACATATATCCCATGGGGGAGGGGATTGTGGGGTGTCAGCTTCTGCTTTGTCCTCAGCTTGCCTTCTGTTCCCTCATCACTTACCACAAATGAATGCTTTGGGAAAATGTTTATATAAAATATCTATTTCTGGCAATAGGATGTTTGTTTTGTATGAACCGAGGAATTCTGTTTTGTTTTTATCATTTAAGTATTCTCAGGACCTGGCACAGGAGCTTGAATATCACAAAGCTAATGTAGTACTATAATGTGTCCTTGGTTTCCTAAGACCGCCGTAATGTGCCACAAACTGTGTAGCTTAAAACGTGATAATTTCTTTTTATAGATTTGGAACCTAGAATTCCAAAATCAGGGTGTTGCTAGGATCATGCTCCTTTTGAAACCTCCAACAGAGGATCCTTCCTTGCCACTTCCAGCTTCTAGTAACACCACGTGTTCGTAGCTTATAGCAGCTAATTACAATCTTTGGCTTCATCATCACATGGTCATCTCCCTGTGTGTCTTCACATTACTTTGCTTTTGTGCATATCTGTGTCCATATTTCCCTCATCTCATAAAGATACCAGTCATATTGGATTAGGGGTTAATCCTCCAGGATTACTTCATCTTAACTAATTACATCAACAACTTTATTTCCAAATAAAGTCATATTCTGAGGTATTGAAAGTTAAAATTTCAACATACCTTTTGGAAACACATTTCACCCCTAACAGGTATATTTCTGAACTATCACTGTTCATGTTCTTTCATGTGATGTCCACTTTACTTCCCAAGGGAAGATCACTCTGATATATGCCATCATTCTCCATTAGGTCAAAGCTTAACATTCTATGCTTCTCCGTAGAAAATACCACCACAGTGGGAAATAAATCATTGGGATTAATTTCTTAATACATTTGATCTTTTTATTCTCTCTATGAATGAAGGGTCCATGTCTCCTTTTTAAACACAATTTCACAGGACTCAGAACAGTGTCCTAACTATACCAGACTTTGAATTATCATGTGTTCAATGAACAGTTCTTTTTTTAGAGGATGAATCCTCTTTAACTAACCTGAGTCACTTTCAAATGGTTTTCTAAAACCTAAACTGTGCTTCTTCTTGCTTAGGGCCTATAGGTCTGTTTCCACTTGTTACCCAATGAAGGCCAAACCCTGCTGAAGGCTATATGAGTCTCAGCTATTTTTAATGACAGCCTTCAACAATAGCTAAGAGCAGATTAGAGCCCAGAGCTCTTTGAATGCATGAAAGGTGGAGGAGAAAGTGTCAATTGATATTAGAAATTACAATCCTCATCACTCACCAGCTTTAAAACTATTTCCAAAAGCACTATGGCTTCAAATGTTAGCAGAGTTTTAATACTCTTCCAAATACTTTGATATCAACGGTGGTAATAAAAGGGAAAAATGAAAACCACAGAAAAGAAAAATAAGGGATAAAAAGAATGCACTCTGTACTTTGATCATTGACCACACTACCCACATTTTCTGCTGAATAATTTTTGCCCCAACAATATAATAAATATATCCTCTCATTAAGGTCTCCTAGGAAACCTATTTTGCAAATAAACTGAGAATGTCTGGAAGTTAACATATTGTTTCCCTACTTTAATGGCTTTGGCATTAGAATGAAAGGGTATTACATAGTACATTCTCTGTCCCTTCCCTCCTCTCCCTCCCTTCTTTCTCCTGTTCTCATAGAAAAACTGCCCTTTGGATATACAGTGAATTGCTTAAGCTATACAATATGTAATCTTCCTATTTAATAAGTCCAGTCAGTATTTAATGTTCTATACATTTGAACAAAGCCTTTTTGATCTATGAGTCTTAACTTTCCTCATGCTGTTTGTTCAATGCTCTCCTAGACTAAAATTCTTCCTATTTCAGTCACTTTAAGGTCCATCCACATGGACTGCCTTCTACTTCCCCACTTCTCACCATGTAGCAATAGCCATGTGCATATAAGAATTTAGTCTCCAAATTTGAAAGAAAACTTCTTCAATTTGAAAGGTGGTTTTATGTATATTGATGTGATTTTTGGGGTCCTGAACCAATGGCCAAGAAAGAATTCTGGAAAGGTCTTGGGGGCAAAAAGGTGGTTTTATTGAAGCATGAGGACAGGAGCTGTAGGCAGGAAGAGTTGCTGCCCCAGGATTGTGAAAAACAACTGATTATATACTTTGGGATTGGAGGAAATAAAGACAAAAGGAAGTTCCAAAAAGATTTTCATAGACTAAAGAAGACTCACAGGATACCTGAGTTCTGGCTATTGTCAAGCTAAGGTCATTTTTTCCCTCTAGCAAGGAATTAACATTAAGAGAGCTGGGAGCTGGGTGCCTGGGTGGCTCAGTTGGTTAAGTACCTGTGGTCAGCTCAGGTCATGATCCCCTGGGATCCAGCCCTGTGTTTGGGCTCTCTACAGAGCATTGGGTGTCTGCTTGTCCCTCACTCTCTGCCCGTCTTGCTGCTCATATTCTCTCTCTCAAAAACGATAAAATCTTAAAAAAAAAAAAAAAGACATTCAGGAGCTTCCTAGGATTATACTCTGCCTCCCTCAAGTATTTGTCAATGGGCTGTAAATTGTAAGAACATTTAGTTTTATCTGGATTTCCTTCTGCCTTTGTCTCCCACATGAACATTATTTTATTCATCCTCAAAAACTACTAGCATATTTTATGAAAATGAAAATTAGGATTCAGGTAAATCAAATGATTAGCCACAATAATATAACATAAATATAGGACTGAGTTTGGGACTAAAATTTAGTATTTCTCAATCCAAATCCTTATTTATTTTTCATTATAGCTTTCCTACAACCAGATCCTTACTGTGTATACTGTTAAGATACTTATGGCTCGTGGGTGAAGATGACTTCAGGAGGTCAAAGGACAAAAAAATTGATTTCCTGTCACTGAATCTAGTAGAGCAGGGATACCCTTACACACCATTCTTTGATATTGAGCATCATGATTGTAAATAGAAATACGAATCAGCAAATTAACTGGAAAAGAGAAAGGCAATAGCTGGTAAATGGGACCTGAAGTAAAGTGTTTGGAAAAAAAGAAATACCTGTTGGAAAGAAATGAAAGCATGATGATGATAAACAAAGATTGTAAAATTTCCTTCTTACCTTGCTGAAATTGGGAAAGGCTCTGCATGTTGTCACTGATTGTTGTTGTTGGTGGTGTTGCTTTGTTTTGTTTTGAGAACAAAGAATGTATGTGGCTGGGAAAACTCATTTGACCATATGGACCAAGGATTTCCACAGGTGGACAGCATAACCTAATTACTTTTGGCTGGTAAAGACGACCACCTATTGGGAGATCCTAAATGGAAGAACTTTGTACAGGCGCATTCCTTTCACACCAGGGGCCAACACATATAAAACCAAGAATATGTACCATGGCACAACAGCAAGCAGCAAAATATATTTGCCATATTTCTGTAACAGCCACTGCACTCATGGCAGTTGTGTGTACGCATGCGTACATGCTCACGTTTCATTATGTTGTCTAATTAATTTCTTTATCCATAGTGTCCATAATACTTAGGTAATACTTTCCTTCCCCACATGAATTAATGTGATGGATATTCCCTAATATAATATATATGAACAAATGGAATATTTATTAGATTCTCATTCAGAGTTCTTGTGCCTGCTTCAAGAGGGACAGAGGTTACACTGGCAATTTCATGTAGATATTCCCAAAGGAGAGAAACATTGAGGGCATTCAGATATCGTCGCCCTTCATGTTCTTTTTCCTGCCCTCATCTTTGGCCTCAATGAAAGTGAGAAATGGCTTTTTTATTCCACAGAAAAGGTTGCCTTGATATTGAAGAGCAATCAACTTACAGAACTTGGAGAAGAGTTTGTTGTGCCCTACATGAATGAACTAAAATCTACTTTTAGTATCATTTTCTCTGTGATACTGTTTCTGATTTCAATGGCCTAAAAATAAAGCCTTTCTTTTGAATATGACTCATTTGGAGCCAATGTTCTAAAGACATATGAATGTGAGCGCCATTGAGTAATTTAATGGGACTGTGCAAAGTAAATAGAGCAGTTAGAGTCCTTGCCAATGGAGTAGAGAAAAACTGATCACAAGAAGCTTAATCTGCACAAGTAAACTGTCCTACTCAAACACGTACAGAAAGAATCAGACGATTAGCCAGCGGCCGCTTTTTATATATAGCAAACAAACCCAATTACATGGGGAGGAATATTCAAGCGCAGCGTAAAAAGTTATCAGAGGGCCCGCAGAGATTCCCCCTGGAGCTTCCAAGCACAGATTCAGTAGCCAGTAATTTCTACTTTCTTAGATAATGTGCAAGGACCATGGTGCTGATTAGCCCTTAAATCACACTCTCCCAGGAAAAGTAAAGCCTTTAATTTCATTAATGGGCAGAGACATGTCCCTGGTTTCCTCTTTTTCACCTTCAACACTTTCCTGGCAGTTGTAAGACACAATGTGAGGATGTGTGGTTTTTTTTGTCTATTTGTCCATCTGTGTAAGAAGCAAGTTGAAGAGTTTCCTCCTCTGAGATCTAGACTAAGACTCTTTATGAAATTAGTAAGAAAAGGTTCATCATGAATGTCAATTTGGAATCAGTATTTGAGTGGTTGATGGGGAGAACAGTATATATTTTTTTCACTGTCATCCATAACTAACCCTGCTTATATTTAAGTTCTCTGTGGCCTAGATGGCAGGAAAGTAAAGGAAATTGTTGAGGAAAATAAAGTTAGTCGTTGACATATCTATCACTGTTGTACTGACTGGGAGCCTCTTGATAGAGGGTCCTTGCCTTGGCTGCCCACGAATGACCAAAAACTATCATAATTCCTACTGTCTGGTACATACTTGATAGAAATGTATTTTTACTATTCTCAATTTAGGAAGAAGACAAGTACTCAAATCATAAAAGTAAAGAAATACATCAAAAGTATTTATTTATTCCAAATTAACAATTTGACTACTTAAAATTTTATTTATTTATTTATTTATTTTAAGATTTTATTTATTTATTTGACAGAGAGAGAGACAGTGAGAGAGGGAACACAAGTAGGGGCAGTAGGAGAGGGAGAAGCAGGCTTTCTGCTGAGCAGGGAGCCTGACTCGGGGCTCAATCCCAGGACCCAGGGATCATGACCTGAGGCAAAGGCAGATGCTTAACGACTAAGCCACCCAGGAGCTCCTTTATTTTATTTTTTTACTTATTTATTTATTTATTCCCAATAAACAATTTGACTTCTTAAAATTTTTAAATTTTGTATACGAAAACTTCAAATAAAATAAAAAATAAATAGTAACCTAGGAGAAATAATTGTATCCATAAGACAAAAATTTTATCATCTTAAAATATAATGGACCCATAGAACTCATTAACATCTCAGTGATATGACTGAATAATTCACAGGGGAGATAAAAATAAACATTAAAAATGTTCAGCCTCACTATCAATAGAGTGTCATTTTCATTTTTCAAGGTAGAGTTACCATCAGTTGAGATATATCAAGTTAACATACCATCAGCTGACATGCCACTAACTAACATATTGGCAAATATAAGTAAAAAATGTGACAGTTATCTACAATTAGCAGAGAAATAACTATAGTTATTATATATAGTTTATAGCCACTAAACAATGTCAACTATCATATATTAATATAATAAATTATAATAGCTATTTTAGTAACGCTTTTTTCTCTTTTCTTTCCAACTGGCCTGTAAATTTACAAATTAACAGACATATTTTTTTTTCCAAGGGATAAAGCCTTCTCATGGACAGAGATTTCTCCTCCTCTGTCTATCTCTATCTTTCTCTATATATGTATATAATTATAGATGTTATTTTACATATTATAGTTTATAAATATAAAACATATATAAATATATATAAAATAGCTTCACAGATAAATCTGCCTCTCTTCTCTCACACTGAGCATGGTCCAGTTACCTGCATCTACACAGAGCATTACTGAGAACTCAGCTCAGGAAAAATAATAGAGTGAAAACATATATCAAGCCAGGCCTCTGGAGTTTTCATGGTCTATTTCTTTGCTGGAAGCAAAGATGGATAAAAGTATTTACCTCTTAAATGTTTACCTAATACTGTATGAAGCAGTGACCTTAAGTGGTCTTTACAGCTCATAGACCACACACACAAAATTATGAATGAGCAATTTTTATTCCCCTGAAACTAATGGTTCTGGCACTCTCTCCTCCTCTTCTCGAGGATTGCAAGTAATATTCTCTGGTCAAATTACTATAATTCATAGATGGCAGTGACCAGGTTTCTGAATTTAGGCTAAGCTGAGAGATGTAGAGGAGTAAATAGCAAAGAAAAACTGTCAGAGCTTTATTAGAAAAGGTTGATTCAGTTGACTTGGGACTCTAAACTTGACCTTGAGTAATCAATCAACTAGAAAATATTCAAATTTTCAACCAGTGCCTCTTATGTGTCAGTGTATAAACTCAAACTTCTTTGAGGATATAAACTCAAACTACCTGTGCCAGGTAGTCAATGAGACAAAGTATGGCAGAGATTTGTACTGAACTCTTAGTAAGTGTCCTTTTAGAGACAGCAGCAGTCACTCAACTGTTTGGTTCTTCCCCCCACCCCCTCTCGCTCATGTAGGAGTACAGGTCCACTGATGTCATAATTTCTGATTTTTGAAAGAAGTAAGAAATTAAGAACCATGTGTCAAATATCCATTAAAATAAAGTTAGGAAATAAACTATTTTTGTTTTATTATTTTTTAAAAGATTTCATTTATTTAATTGACAGAGAGAGAGATTACAAGTAGGCAGAGAGGCAGGCAGAGAGAGAGGGGGAAGCAGGCTCCCCGCTGAGCAGAGAGCCTGATGTGGGACTCGATCCCAGGACCCTGAGATCATGACCCGAGCCGAAGGAAGAGGCTTTAGACCACTGAGCCACCCAGACGCCCTTATTTTTGTTTTAAATACATATTGAGCTAAATAAACAATGTGTATTGGTAGAAATCAGCTCATAGTTTTCCACTTTCAAATTTTGGGTAAGACATGATGCTAGATATTTTGGAGAGATGTAATGAAGTTTAAGATTTAATTTTTGCTAATAAAAATCTCTCAGTAGAGATAAAAGGGTCATATATAGAAAGATGTTATAAAAAATATACAGCTGCCTCACCTCCTTCCTTCCTTCTTTTCTTCCTTTCTTCCTTCTTGTCAAATTGGCAACAGTGGGACCCACAGGAAGATAGGGCCTTGATGCAATTGAGCCAATGTCAGTACGAGCTGGTAGATTGTGGACAATGGGACCCAAGCTCCTCATTGTTGAATTGGAGAATTACAAAAATGGAAAGGGAGACAATTAGAATGAATCCAGGGTGTTGGATTAAAATTAAAGATATTAGGTAATGTCATGCTTTTAAAAATATTATATGTTCTTCTATTTAAATATGGATACATGAAGAAGAAATAAGTATAGGTGTGTGCATGTGCTTACACTTATTTCCTAGCTCTCTTTGCTGAAGTGAGTGGGAGCAATGACACTTCAACAGCAATGAGAACACTGAATGTCCAGATCTTGGTTTCCATAAACCATTTCCAGTGAAAGAAACCAAGGGGAGGAGAATGAAACTACAAAATAAGCCTGGAACATTTCACTGAATGAGAAAAGAAAAATGCCCCCAAAATAAAAGGAAGAAAAAGCTAGCCTGAAGAGGCTCTTACCAATTAAAGCAATTTGAGAATCTTTTTTATATTTATTCTAAATAATACAATATAGAGGAAATCCACCAAACCACACTTAAGAAAAAGAAAAAAAGCATATACTCTTCCTTTTAACAGAATGACAACTAATAAATATGGAAGAACTAGAGGAATAAAAAGTAACTATTTTGCAGCCATTATAATAACAATTAATTCATGAAAGAGACATCAGTAGATATTAAAATTACCCAAGTAAAAGTATGTGAAGAGATATATTTACACTGTCTCAAGATAAATCACCAACACACTTAATTGCTTAGAGTAACTTTATGGGAAAAGTCTTTCAGGTACCACCTTAGCCATGTAGCAGACATTGGTTTTCTCCCTCAAAAAAGATTCTACCGTCATCTGGAGTCCCAGTTATTGTGACTGATGCCCAGAACACATCTCCAGATTGCCTGGCTTCAGTAGCCAGTGGAGCTTACACTTGTGGTTCCACAGGCTGGTATATATTTGCATTCTTTAAAAACTGTTGCGTTCTTTTAAAACTGGCTTTCATCATACAGCCTGACTATAGGTGTGATAGAGATTGTCCCCTTTGGGACACTGACTGGCCTTGTCACACCCTCAAGTACTGGGAACTATTAAAAAATAAAATAGGATGCTTGGAGAGTCACAAAGATTTTAGAGAAGCAAGTGCTAGAGCAAGTATGATTAATAAGGTTTATCTCCTGCAAAGTTCAACCCTTCAAGAGAAAAAGAGGTTACTGTTTCATCTAATGTGTAGACACCAAAACAGAGCGGCAAAATGAAGAAACCAAGGAATATATTCCAAATGAAAGAAAAGATAAAACCTCGGGGGGGGGGGGGGAGGGAGGGACTTAATGAAACAGAGATAAGTAATTTGCCTGATAAAAAATTCAAAACAATGGTCATAAAGATCCTGACCTAACTTGAGAAAAGATGATGAACACAGTGAAAACTTCAACAAAGATATAGAAAAATATAAGGAAGTTCCAAAAATACAATAAATGGACTGATAAATACTGTAGAGGGGTCCAACAACAGATGAGGCAAAGTAGAATAAATGATAATTTATTTGAAGAAAAAGCAGCAGAACTCTGCCAGAGTGGTGGAAAGAAAAAAAGAATGAAAAAGTTGAAGATAGCTTAAGGGACTTATGGGACAACATGAAACAGACTAACTTTTGCATTGTGGGAGTCCCAGAAGGAGAAGAGAGAGAAAGAAATGAACAGAGTAATTATTTGAAAAAATATTTGCTAAAAATGTTTCTTACCTGGGGAAGGAAATAGATACCCAGATCCAGGAAGCCCAGAGAGTTCCAAATAAGATGAATGTAAGGAGACCCATGCCAAAACATAGTATATTTAAAGTGTCAAAAATTAAAGATAAGAAGAGAGAGAAGAGAAAAACGACTTGTTACATACAAGGGAAGACCATCCCACAAGACTATCAGTAGATTTTTCAGCAGAAACTTTGCAGGTCAGAAGAGAATGTCATAATATATTCTCAGTGCTGAAAGAAGGGAACAGAAAATACCAAACAAAAGAAAATGAAATAAACACAAAAACAAAACAAAACAACAAAAACTTCCAATCAAGTATACCTTAACTGGTAAAGTTATCATTCAGAACTGAAGGAAAGATATGGAGTTTTCCAGACCAGGTGGCTTCACTGGTGAATTCTACCAAACATTCAAAGAAGAATTAATACCAATCCTTTTCAAATTCTTCCAAAAAATATAAGAGGAGGGAATGCTCCCAAATTCATTTTGCAAGACCAGAATTACCCTCATACTAAAATTGGACAAGGACACCACAAGAAAAAAGATTACAGATCAATATTCCTGATGAAAAAAGATGCAAGAATTCTCAATTAGCTATTAGAAAATCAAATTCAACAATACTTTAAAGACTCATACACCGTGATAAAGCAGGATATATTCCAGGGATACAAGGATAGTTCCACATTTGCCAATCACTTGCCAATCATTTGCCATATCAATATGCTTTATATTACATTACCAAAGTGAAGAATAAAAATCATATCATCTCAATAGATACAGCAAGAGCATCTGACAAAATCCAACATCATTCATAATCAAAACTCTCAACACAATGAGTATTGGTGGGAATGCAACTCAGCATAATCAAGGCCTTACATGACAAGCCAATAGATAACATCATACCCAATGAACAGAACAAACATACTATTGCAACCACTTTTATTCAACATAGTATTGAAATTCCCAGCCACAACAACTAGGTGAGTGAAAAAATACAAAATGCCCAATTTGGAAAAAAGAAGTAAAATTGTCAGTATTTACAGATGACATGATATCATATAGAGAAAATTGTAAAGACTTCATAAAAAAAATTTAGAATTAATAAATTCAGTGAAGTCGAAGGATACAAAATCAATATGCAGATATTTGTTGTGTTTCCATACACTAATAAAAAACTATCAGAGACAGAAATGAAGAAAACAACTCCAATTGCATCAAAAAGGATGAAGTACTGGGAATAAATTTAACTAAGGTACTGAGGGAGCTCTACACTGAACACTGTAAAACACTGATGAAAGAAATTGAAATTGAAAACAAATAAATGGAAAGATATTTTGTGCTCATGGATTGGAAGAATTAATATTATTAAAGTGTCCTTAGTACCCAGTGTGATCTACAGATTCATTACAATCCCTATCAAAATTCTAATGGCATTTTTCAGAGATGGAACAAACCAAAAATTTGTATAAAACCACAAAATACTTCAAGGAGCTAAATCGGTCTTGAGAATGAAGAATAAAGCAGAAGGTATCATGCTCTTTGACTTCAAAATATATTACAAATCTATAGTAATTAAAATAGTATGTATTGACATGAAAACAGACACATAGAGCTCAATGGAGCAGAATAGCAACCCCAGAAGTAAACCCACACATACATGGTCAATTAATTTATGACAATGGAGTCAAGAATATACAATGGGGAAGGAACAGTCTCTTCAATAAATGGTGTTGTAAAAACTGAACAGCCACATGCATAAAGATAAAACTGGACCACTATTTTACACCATATACAAAAATTAATTCAAAATAGAATAAAGACATGAATGAAAGATCTGAAAACATGAAACTCTGAGAATAAGTCATAGGCAGTAAGCTTCTTGGCATCAGTCTTGGCATTGATTTTTTGGATTTGACACCAGTAGTAAAAGCAACAAAAGCAAAAATAAACAAATGGGACTACATCAAACTAAAAAGCTTCTGTGTAGCAAGGGAAGCCATGAACAAAATTAAAGGCAGTATACTGAATGGGAGAAAATATTTCTAAATCACATATCTGATAAGGGATTAATATGCAAAATATACAAAGAACTTCTACAACTCAACAGCAAAATAAACAATTTGATTAAAAAATGAGCAGGATCTGAGTGGACATTTTTGTAAAGAAGAAATACAGATTGCCAACAAGTACATGAGAAGATGCTCAACATCACTAATCATCAGGGAGATGCAAATCAACACCACAATAAAAAGTCACCTAAAAATCTGTTAAAATGTCTATTGTGAAAAAGATAAGAAATAACAAGTTTTGGTGAGGATGTGGAGAAAAGGAAACTTTGTGTACTATTGGTAGGAATGGAAATTGGTGTAGCCACTATGGAAAACAGGATGGACGTTCTTTTAAAAATTAAAAATAGAGCTACCATATGATTCAGCCATTCCACTTCTGGGTATTAATCCAAAGAAAATGAAAACATTAACTCAAAAATACATATGCAGGGCGCCTGGGTGGCTCAGTCAGTTAAGCATCTCTTTTTTTTTTTTAAGACTTTATTTATTTATTTATTTGACAGAGAGAGAGAGAGAGAGAGAGAGATCACAAGCAGGCAGAGAAGCAGGCAGAGAGAGAGGAGGAATCAGGCTCCTCACTGAGCAAGGAGCCTGATGTGGGCCTCGATCCTAGGACTCTGAGATCATGACCTGAGCTGAAGGCAGAGGCTTTAACCCACTGAGCCACCCAGGTGTCCAGCATCTGACTCTTGATTTTGGTTCAGGTCATGATCTCAGGGTTGTGAGATTGAGCCCCGTGTCACACCTAGTGTGGAGGCTGGTTAAAACTCTCTCTCTCCCTCTGCCCCTCTCCTCTATTCTCACCCCACCCCCCGCAAAAAAATCCCCATAAAATCCATGTTCACTGTAGCATTATTTATGATAGTCAAGACATGGAAACAACTTGTGTCCATTTACAGATGAATGGATAAAGAAAATGTAGCATATATATGGGATGAAATATTATCTGTAAAAGAGAATGATTTTGCCATTTGCACAATTGCTACAAATGGATGAAACTTGAGGATACTATGCCAAGTGCAATAAGGCAAAGAAAGACAAATACCATATGATCTCATTTATATGTAGAATCTAAAAACAACCACCACAACAATAACAAAAACAAAAACCAAGCTCATAGATACAGAACTCTGACTCATGGTTACCAGAATTTGGGAGTGGGGCATAAGCAAAATGGCTAAAGGAAGTCCAAAGGAACAAATTTTCAGATATATAATAAGTAAGTTATTCGTATGTAACGAACAGCATGGCCACTATTTTAATACTGTATTGAAAATTTTTGTAAAGATTTATTTATTTGAAAAGGAGAGAGAGAGAGAGAGACAGAGACAGAGAGAGAGTGGGGGAGGGGCAGAGGGAGAGAATTGTGAAGCAGACTCCCCACTCAGCATGGAGCCTGATATGGGGCTCAATCTCTCAATCTCACAAACCATGAGATCATGACCCAAACCAAAACCAAGAGGCAGATGCTTAACCCACTGAGCCACCCAGCTGCCCCATGGTATTGCGTATTTGAAGATTGCTGAGAGACTAGATTTTAAAAATTCTCATCAGAAGGAAAAAAGTTCTGTACATTTGTATAATGACAAATGTTAACTGGACTTATTATGGTGATATATATAAATATATAATAATATATATAAATATATAATATATATTAAAATATATAAAATATATAAAAATATAAAATAATTACAGTGTACATCTGAAACTAATATATTAAATGTCAAACATAGGACAATGAAGAAAGTTGATTTTGTAAGTAATCAGACAAAGAAATGTGAAAATCTGATCAGGTGAATCACTTCTGTAATATTTAACGTCAAATAAAATCATAATATAAATCTAATTCTGAGGAAACATTATGTATGCACCTTGATAGCATATATTGCCATTGATAATGCCTTTTTCTTTTTTCCCCATATTCAACTTCTTTTTTAAAAATGAATATATTTTTAAAAGATTTTATTTATTTATTTATTTGCTTGTTTATTTATTTGCTTGCTTGTTTATTTAGGGAATGGGAGTGGGGAGGGGAGGGAAGAGGGGAGGGAGAGAGAATCCCAAGAAGACTCTTCATTGAGCCCAAAGAAGGGCTTGATATCACTACCCTGAGACCATGACCTGAGCCAAAATCAGGAGTTGGACACTTACAGACCTAATCCACCCAGGTGCTCCTCTTTAATTCCACTTACACAGTAGTTTAACTGTTTCTTTCTGTTACCCTTGTTATTACTCTCTCCTAACGTAGTGTTCTAAGAGTAGCTCCTCCTAAGCCAATGTTTTTTTCATACATTACCATGACTTTGATTTCCACATTAGATTCTCTAGCTCACAGGCTCAGACCCACATATTTAACTTTCTACTGGGCAGTTTCTCCTGGATAGCTAATGGACAATTGAAGACCATTGGTCTTCTATTTTGTGTTGTAAGCTATGTGTCCTCTTGCCTTCTGTATTTTAGGAAATGGTGTGACTCTGCCAGTTGCCTAAGCTTGAAACTTCATCCACCTTGTAACTCCTACTTTATTATAACCACGTGCAAACAACCACCATGTCTTCTCCATTCTCCTTAATATCTGTTGTAACTGCCAGTTTAAGTGGATTCCTTCAAAACCTCAAAACTGCTCTCCCTGCTTAGAGTTTTGTACCTCTCTGATCCATTTTGCACTGTATTACCAGGGTGACATTTCTCAAAGGAAATTTCCACAGTAACTCCTGCTATACCTTTTCTTAGAGTACAAACTAAAAGTTAATAATTGGTGCTATAAGAATTACCTAACACTCCCATCAACCCCACATAATATGCTCCACCCTCTTCCCTTTAGGCTGTGATTTTTCACAAAGTGATCTTTACCTCCTCTTACTCACGCCAGGGCTAACCTTTCTTTCCTAACTCTAGCATCACTTTCACCAGAGATCTTTCCCTAATTCTCTAGGCTAGATCAGGTTTCTCTTCTATATGTACCTATTACTTTCACTTTTGTTGCACTCATTCATCCTCTTCCTAGACTGTCTTTTTATGGTTTTCTAATTCTTCTGATTGTATCAGGGATAGAACTTCTATTCAATATGAATTTTTCCTGGACACTTATTAACATCTGTATTTTTGAAAAGGTGGAGCTCAGGAATAAGTCATATAAAGAGAAAGCACAGTGAATAAGATCAAGATGTATACTTGAACAGGGTTAGCACCCTGAATTGAGGGCTGATTCCCAAGGCAGATAGCACTTACTTCCACATCAATGTCCAAATAAGAGCCAACGTAATGCTTGAAAAACAGTTTGGAAAAAAAAGTCTTCATGTCTGTATGAATGACTTTAATGCATCTTTAGAGTCAGATAATTCCCTGAATCCATGATAAAATAGAAAACTTTTTCATTTTGAGCAAACAGAAAGCGTGCATGAGATAATACAATTTTTAAATTTCCATAAATGTTGCTTTCTCTAAGGCACTACTCCAGCCTTTCTGATAACACCTTCTCTGATCTGTTACAGCACTTTGAGTCAATTTCATCTTAGCATGTAGGTTTTAACCATAGCCCATTTCTAGATTGTTACATATCTATATGTCATTTACTAGAAATGCTCCCCCCCATGTCACTCTCATGTTTGTTACCCTGAAAAACTCCAACTAAAGTGTCAAGTTGAAAGGTCATCTTCTCCCTGTGCTTGACTGATTTTTCCCTCATTCCAACTACTTCTAAGTGCATTTCAACATAGTATATATTCTATAACAATAATTATTAATAACAGGTATATTTATCTCTATCTTCTGTCTGATTAAGGGCTCATGAAAGGCAGAAATTTCAAATTCATCCTCGTATCCATTCATTGCCAGGTATTTCCTGGCATAGATAGCATTTTAGAAGTTTTTATCAGATTCAGATTGAACTAAAATTTTATTCGTGTGTATCCAGTGATACATTTCCCTCTTTGCAAGCTGCAAATGTGTTTATTTGTAATAGTTTTGTTAAGATATAATTGATGTATTTTACATTCACTCTCTTAAAGTGTACATTTCAGTGGTTTTTAGTATATTCACAGAGTTCTACAATGACTATCATTATCTAGTTTTCTAGTTTTAGCAAAATTTTGACATCCCTAAAATAAACCCTGTACACTTTATCAGGTACTTTTCATCCCCCTCTCCTCAGCTCCTAAAAACTAACTATTTGTGTCTTTATGGATTTACTTATTCTGAAGTTATTCAATATATGGCCTTTCATGTCCAGCAGCTTTTTCTTAGTATAATGTTTTTAGGAATCATCCATGATGTAGCCTATGTTAATACTCCATTCTTTAAATAGCCAAGTAACATTTCATTGTATGATATATCACATTTTGTTTATCCATTCATGAGTTGATGTACATTTGTGTTGTCTCCACTTTTTGGGTATTGTGAATAATGCTACTATTATGAACATTTGTGTATAAGCTCATGTGTAGACATACATATTCCTTTCTCTTGGGTATAAACTGAGGAGTATAATTCCTGGGTTACATGGTAACTCTACATTTGACATTTTGAACAATTGCCAAACTTTTTTATATGGGTGTACTATTTTACATTCATACTAGCAATGCTTAAGTGTTCCAATTTCATATCCTCATCAATGCTTGTCCATCTTTTTTGCTTGTCCATTTTTTTTTAATTGTAGACATCCTAGTAATGTGAAATGATACCTCATTTCACCTTTAATTTGCATTTCTGTAGTGACTGTTTTCATGTGTTTATTGGACATTTATATATTTTCTTTGGAGAACTTACATTAAAGTCCTTTGACAACTTTGAATTTTAACTAGATTGTCTGTCTTTTTAATATTGAACTATAAAAGTTCCTTATGTGACCTATATACAAGTCTCATCAAATATGTAATTTCCAAATATTTTCATTGATTCATATATTTTATATATATGTACAAACATATAAATATAATATGTGTATTGCTATATAGATAAGTCTTGATTGAGTTAAAACTTCACAGAGGGGACACCCCCCACACCTCCGCCGCCGCCACCGCCCGCACCCTTGTTTGCCTGACCTTAGTCTCCAACTTGGCTTTCTTGCCTATGGTTTGCACCTCTTCCAGAAATGGTCTCCTATTTTTAACCTCTTCATGTAGATCTCTCTCAACTATTCAGAAAATTCTATCATCTATATACAGTGACATTCTCACCCCATTATTCTTGTACTCTATACAACAATAAACTCTCTGAGTTGTGAGTTATCTAAGAATGTGGTAGGGAGATCTTAAAAGAATAAATGGAGCTAGATCTTGACAAGCTATATTGTTCATAATATTTTGACTTTGGATAGGGTGGGTTATTCTTTAATCTTGTAATTTGGCCAGGGACAGTTATGATCTCTCTGAGTCTGATCTCTATTGACTAAAATGTTCAGGATGACTGGCTTATTTTTTCAGATGTTTTGGATAGTTAGTCCAAAAAACAAATATCAATCATCAAAAATATCAAAATCAAAACCTCAGAAGAGGCCAAAAGGTATTTTTTCAACAGAATTATCATCTGGCAGTCTTTTCCACAGAGCCCTATAGTTGTGCAAAATATATTTAGTTCAAATACTTTATTTCCCTTCTTTTGGTGTAGATATCTTTAGGTCCACTGGAAATGACAAGGGGCTTTCATTACTGAGATATATACTTATTAATGCCCATTGCCTTAGATTATATTCATAGCCAAATGCCTTTGTTTAATTTTCCATTTAGTTTTAAACTTCTGGTTTTACTTACATCTTCTGCTGATCGCAGTATGGACTGGAACACATAGTAGCTGATTAATAATTACACACTGACTTAAAGAGATGTCACAAGAATGAGATTTTCCTCATTTATTTAAATCTCATCTTTCTGAATGTCCTTTAGGTTTTATTAATGAGAAAACCAATCTTGGGCAATTTAAAAAAAAGAAAAGTTCTTCTTTGTTTTGGTTTTATTTTGTGTTACCTTTCTTTTCCTTTAGCATTTTGTCTCCTTATCTAGATTCCCAGTTTTATAGGTAGTGCCTTCCCATTCCAGTGTTAAATAAATGATACCGCACAAAAATTTTATTATATATTATTTTGAATCTTTTCCCCAATATTTATTATCAGTTCTATCATTATTACTTTTGCTATAAGAATAATCTTTATTATTTTGGAGGGTAAACTACCCAGAAAAAAATTGCACAAAACTAATTTGCTGAAGGCTGGCTCCTGAGGATGATTTTGGTGACTTCCAGAAACATTCAAATCACAATTACTGGGTTGTTACCTGATCCAGTTCAACATGGATCATGCCCTGTTCCAGTCTAAAGCTGCTACTTAACTTATTTAGCTTGGCATCTTTTGGCAAGTGGTCCCTCCAAGAGCATGCCAGGCAGAGGGCTGAGAGCAAATTCATCTACAAGCCACACATATTACCCTGCAGCTACTTTATTTGAGGATTTTGACAAGAATCCTTTCATGAAAGAAAATCTGCAGTGTGCTTTAAAAAAACTTTTTTTTTCTCTGCCTTTTTCTGCTCTTCTTTGATCTTTGCTTCTCATGTTTCCACATTTTTTTCCTTCTTTCAACCTATGGAAACAGTAATGAATACTTATGAGAGGGAGCTTAGACTAGCTCAGACCTTCATTTTCAGTAAATTAGTTAAGAGGACACAAGTCTGGTAAGCTCTTGGGTGAACACTGGGTTGGGTTTGTTTACGGAATTCTCGGACTATGATCAGAGAATGGAGGCTTTTATCCCTGAATGTCAATCTCTAAGAAATGAAGGCGGAAAGCACTGTGTAGTGATTTGGCCAAATTTACTTCTCTAGTTATTCACCAAGTCAGAAAGCAGTGATGCTTAGATCACTGGTAATGGGGTAATATGTTATCTTTTTTAAATGAATGAGAATATTTACTAGTTGAGAAATAGTAATTAAGTAGTTATATAGAAGATAAACATACAGAGTGACAGTTTAAAGTTATAGTTCATGAGTACAAATTATGGTATATTAAATGATTTTAGAAATTGGGAGACCTATACATCATAGTTAACGTACCAGGCGTGTTATATTTCATAATAACAGCTCCTACATACTGAAAATTTAGTTTGTGACAGGTACTTAAATTTAATTCCCAATCCTTTGGGTTAAATACTATTATTTTCACTATGTATGGTTGAGGAAACATAGGCTCCTAGATTTAGTAATTTGTTCAATCTCACACATTTAGGAATTTAAAGACATAAAATTTGAAAGAATTTAATTCTTCTCCCTGTTTTAAGGATACCCAGGATTTGTTTTAATTAAATATGATAAGACACACAAATATAGAAATGACTGCCATGAATGAAGAAGTTTCCCTACAGTTCCCTGTAAATGAGAGCCATGGAACTCCATGGAGGGGGCCACATGGAGAAGTACCAGAGTTAATCAGGATGCAGAAAAAGCAAGGGAAAGTGTGGGTAATAGCCTGTATTGTGGTTTCTGTGGGAAAGAATAGATGCAGCAGGGCAAGCTGGTTTGAATAAATTCATCACTCCCTACACATAGGAGCTTTTCTGTTTGTCTGGTACCAGTTCTTTGGATGATTAGGGCAGGTGGAGAGTGGTCTGAGGTATGACAGTCTGATAGAGAAGGTGGCATACAGGCTCTAAATTGGTTGGTTTGCATTTGAATTCCATGCTCCTGGAAGAGTTGTTTGCTATCTCAAGAAATATCTAGGACCTTGGGAAGGGCAGTCCCTTCAGACTCAGTACTGATCCAGAGGTTAAAATATCACAATATGGAAAATACAAGTCATGCTTAGTACTTCTATGTCCAACCTCCGCTCTGCTGTAAACTTCTCATATCAAAACCCAGTGGTTTTAAAAAAACAAAAAAAAACCCTGTGTCTTATCTTATTTATCAGGTTTTCCTTGACCTTTTGAATAAATATCTTCACTTAAGTGGAAAAATTTGATGGGTCACTTAAGTCTACCTAGCTGTGAGATTACATAGTAAAAGTCTTAAATGTATGGAATATATAAAAGCACAACAGAAATTAAAACAATATACATTGAAACTATATACACATTTTATACATGCTTATATCTTATTCATAAGTTTGCATAGCCATTATTTTGATTACATGAGAAAAAGAAAGGTCATAGTAGATAGGATAATATTTCCTCCTCAAGTGTTTGCTGTGTTTGTTTTCTCAGCTAGTGTCAATATAATGTCCAGTTAAAATAATCATTCCCCTTTGCAGTGCCAGTTAGAACTTTAATCTGCTCTCTCACTAACTAAGAGCCAGAGTTGCTTAAAAAGACATTCCAACATGAGTTGAAATATTACACTAGATCAGTGTTTTTCCAAAGAATTTCTTTACAACATCTTATCTGGTAATTTATCATATAAAACAGAGAAAAGAGAAATTATTTGTACTTACTTTCAAAAACAAAGTTTCACTTTTTTTTTTTTTGACTGTTCCTGGGTGAGGGTGGAGGAAGGTATTTTCCAAGAAACAGGTTGGTGTGAAAGATAATCTCTGAGAAATACAAGTCGTAAATTATTAGACTAGATATTTATAACTCATCCCACTCTAAATTCCGTAATCTTCATCTAACTTCTTGGTGTCAGTGATGTTTGGTCACTGTGAAAAATCAAAAGAACATGGTAGAGGAGAAATGTAGACCTCGGAAAGTTCTACAGGTCATCTAGATTAGAGGTTTTAATCAGTATTGACCCCAGCACTGCCTTAGCTTTGTTTTATGAGGCCCACCTGTCTTCCCAATTTATATCCTGATACTCTAGATCTTGCACAAAGCTCAAGTGAATTCTAATTAGTTTTTTGGTCTATGGTACCTAGAAAGATATAATCAAATTTCCACTTATTATTAATCTCCCTTGGTGTTTACAAAGGCAGCGGGTAAATTAGGTGTTATAGAAACACTTTAAAATTTTAGATATAACCAAAGTGCTTAATATAAATGTGTCAATTTTTAAAATTACATTTTGGTAATGTGCAGCATACTAAGGTGGTTATTAACCACATTAAGTCATCATCTTAGAAGGGCTTCATTTGGACAGCCCTTAGGAAGTTTGCATTACTGTTGACAAATAAAAACACTGAGTTCATACATTTTTATGAAACCAAATCTGTGAGCATTCTTTCTTTCAGTATTTTACCATGACAACATTGGCCCTCTTTTGACTACAGAGTGAAATGTCTATGCAAATTTCTAAGCAGTTAACTTATGTAAAAATATAATGAGCCGTATTAGACGAGGAATTTCAAGTATAAATATGTATTATTCCTCATCAAAAATTAGGAAAATATTTAGCCACGAAGACCTAGCCCAACAGATTTTCTCCTTTTATTATCCTGGATGCATACCCGTAGTTGATGCTCTTTGAGATATCTATGTTGATCTTGGGCTCGAGAAAATACTTAATATAGCAATTATAGAGAATTTTAAGTAAATTCCGTTTACAATTCTCTGTGCTTATTCTTTACTTAGTGCATTGCTAACTTCTGTTTCTCTAGTTTTACCAATGATACTCATTCTATGAAATGCTGGAGTTTAGAGTTGGTCCTTCATTAATGTTTCAATTGCAAAAAAAGCAATTTACTTGTTTTGTTTTTGGAATAGGTCTCTGTTCTCTGACAAGCATTTCTGGAACTTTCTCTGCAGTTTTGGAACTTGCTCTGTTCTCCCACTCTAGGATGCTATGCTTCTCTAACAATCTGATGGCCAAGTAGGTAGGTAGATAGAGCTTTAACACTGCTTCTCTGTATTTCTGTATATCTTTCTCCTCCCATCTCTCCCCACTTATGCTCTATGGAACATTAGTTAATTTTAGAACAGATTGTAAAAGTCCCTTACTTTTTGGTCTACAGTAATGTCTACTTTGAAAAAGACACCCCATGTAACACAAAAGTCTTTAAATTATAGCATGTGTTATTTATATTACCCTCATTACTCCCTCTGCCTGTTGTAGCCTGGGATATTTCATGCTCCCTAATGCATAGTCCATCCGTATCCATTAATTATCTTCACTAGCTCTCTGCAATTTTCTTTCTTCAAAGCAGAGGAAATCAAGTTTTTAGCACTGTACTGAAACTCCCAAATATTTACTCTGAATATGGATTTTGGTGATCAAATCAGTATCATCCACCATTTCCAGTGCTTTTTTAAGCAGGAAAAAGATGATCCAGATAATCCTGGGAAGACGAAGATATGGATGGCAGGTACAGAATAGAAAAGCAAAAAAGAGGGCACCTGGGTGACTCAGTTGGTTAAGCAACTGCCTTTGGCTCAGGTCATGATCCCAGAGTCCCAGGATTGAGTCCTGCATCAGGTTCCTAGCTCCATGGGGAGTCTGCTTCTTCCTCTGACCTTCTCCCCTCTCATGTTCTCTCTCTCTCTCTCTAATAAATAAATAAAATCTTAAAAAAAATGAAAGTGAAAAGGAAGACCTTCAAAAAAAGAGGGGAAGGGAGGTAGATAAGATAACAGAGGAGATGAATTGTTCAGTCTTGGTAGGCTACAAAATGAAAGCTCTGGAAGCTAAGGCTGCCTCTAAAGGAGGGGCCACTGCTGAAGATGTTTCTTTTCCTGGTGGATAGTAGCAGAGCTCTGAAAACAACAATGAATCTACTGTGTCCACCTGATTGTGAGATGGCTTTGTATATGTAGGTATTTGGAAGAAGGAAAATTTTGGCGAGGGGGCAGCTAGGGCTTGGAAAGATAATTAAATTAATGTCATAGAAGAATTATTAGGACCTGAGTTACAGGTTTATGGTAAGAGCTTAAAAGAAAGAATGGAGATTTTTTTGTTGTTGTTACAAGATCACACTATTTATAAAAAGCACGGGCAGGGAAATGAACCCATTGCAAAAGGCTGATTCAATTCCTCTGCCATCATCCTTGGTCAGCCAGTGACCTGCCCTCTTTATTGCAACTTTTAATGGGGCTACTCCAGTTTAGCAGGGAGCACTACACAGTGTGTGTGTGGTCATTTAAGGGCTTCTTCCCTATACACAGAGTGTTTTATACCCTTAGGTACCAAAGGGGTTGCTGCCTGGCAGCATTTCTTTTTATAAGTCATTTAAAATGTCTTAGGTATCATTTTATGACAACTTTACAAGGTTTTCCTAGGTGACCATAGTCATCCCCTGAAGATATAACTAATGATTTTACTTCCTAATCTTCAAATTTCTGTGGATTCACATTATAATGAAACCTATAAAACTCATAAGATTTGTAATGAAAGTAACCCTGGTGTTCTAGAAAAAAAAGAATCCAAATGTCAAGATAGAGTTGGTGGGACGTTACAATACTGCTGTATTAAAGTTTCTCAGATACTCATGTAGGCTGCCAATTGCAAAGAATTCATAAAACCACAAATTATCATTAGGTGGGTAAGGTGAAGAGAAATGGTCAGGAGGTAGTGGCTGGCTCCTTAGAGGTGAGTAGTGAGTCATGGTGTCTAGAAAGCAAGTAGAAGGACCATGAAGCGTGAATTCTTATGTGATTCCCACTTAGTTCACCAATCACTAATTAGGTTTTTCAAGAAAAATTCCATGCAACAAATATGTAATAGCATATGCTTTATTGAGCTATACACTAGGGTCCATGAGGGATGCAAACATACTTTACAGTTGGAAATATAAATCTAGATGTATTATTTATGAGTCTATCATGGCATATAGAGAACAATGAAAGAAAATACATTGTCATGTTAAATTGAATACAATTGACAGGAAAAAGTACAGGGATTGAATAAATGAAACCTGAGTTCTGGTTACACATGAGCTACTTTTTTATGATCTTTGACTCATCACTTTATTTCAGTTTTCTCCATTATTAAAAATAAGAACAAAAGATCTGGATATTAATACTAAAATAGTCTAATAAGATCTTTTTAAACAATGTATTTTTCACCCTTTATAATTAAAATTATTAATAGAATAGCCTGGATATATAGACACTTGTCTTCAAATTAACACTAGGCTACCTGTGCATATATTTTAGAACTCCAACCATATAATGGCACAGCTCAGTTGCTGACTGTAAAGAACTGGCTGTATAAAATCATACCAGTTAGTAAAAATGAGTATTTCATATGACTTCATGTACTTTGCAAGTATATGAAGTTGATTTAACTTCTTCTTTAAAATACAGTCCCACAGTTGGATGACAAATGGCAATAAGAAAATAAATGCTGTTGAATTTCCTTTTTCAGCAGTATTACACCTGATGACTTAGAGTCTTTCCGTTGAAGACAAAGACTAGTAAAGGAAATCTGTTGACTAACTTAAAAGTAACCTCTGTGTCATTTAATGGGCCATTCTAAAGAGTTTTAGTGGATTGACAAGAAGATCCAGAAACTTCTCAACAGTGCTTTGACACTGATATAAAAATGTATTTATTTATTTAAAAAAATAATTGTTTTTTTCTCAACCACATCCTAAATACTGAAGTTAGGTCCAACGTTATCTACAAATATAAAGGCCTCCAATAATATGTAATTACAGACATACTGAGAAGGTTGGAAACACATCTTCCACCATCTTCTTATCACAGTGACTAAAAGTCGGGCTTTAGAGAGTAATTCTTTTGAGTTATTGATTTATGGTAAGAGAAATTGGTTTATTAGATTCCACATTTCTAGAAGAATATAACCTACATTGTATCCCCTATAATCATTTTGTAGGTAAAATGAGTTAAAGAAGATCATATGTGTTCCTTCCTTTGAGAGAAAGTTCATCCCAGGTTCCTGACCAGAAAGTTATAATATAAAGTCTTCTCGCTATTGAAAATTATGTGAGAAAGAGGGGGGGGGAGGCTGCAGGCAAAGTACTGCTTGTTGTCCTACCAGCATTAAGTTACCACAGGATAACTTAATGATAATATGATAAGTCATATATCCTTTTGCCCCTGTTTCCACCTTTGCCACTGTATGGGAGAGAATGACATCCTCATCATGTCAGAGTAAGAGCTTTCTACCATCTTGCCCCCAAATCATACTGATTTTGATAATGACCTACAGACAAGAAGTGTCCTGTAGAATTCCAAGATTCTAATGGAGAAGTTACAGCAGAGTTGGAGGAAAATTTTTCAGATTGGATGCATTGATTTCAGTAAGAATAATAGTTTTGTTTTACCCACAGCATCACTACCTAAGGTAGCATAGCTCAGTGCCAAAAGAAACTTTCTTGGCCTGCAATTTCTCCTGCAGAGAAAAGTAAAAGCTTGTAAGCAAGCTCCTCCAGCGGTGTGGGGGTGCAAACACAGAGAACTACTCCTTTCTTGTCTAGTTTAGAATATTTAGTTTGTGAACTACATGACTGGGTGACAGAAGCCAGAACTCAGAACAGAATATGTCAAAGGGATGCAGATCTTACTAACTAAAAATTAATAGCAGGAGGAAAAACTGGAAAGTTCAAAACCATGTGGAAATTAACACATTTCTAAACAACCAATGAGTCCAAGAAGAAATAACCAAAAAGGGGAAAAAAATAAAATCTTGAGACAAACAAAAATGGAAATGAAACATACCAGAACTTGCTGGAAGCAGTAAGAGCAGCTCTAAAAGTGAATATTATAGCAATAAATACCTACTTTAAGAGAATAGAAAGATTTCGAAGAACCAACCTAACTTTATACATGAAGGAAGTAGGAAAAAAATAAAAATAAAAGAACCAACTAAGCTGAAAATGAAGTGGAAAAAATGTAAAGAAGGAAATAAAAATCAGAGCAGAAATGGAAGCCAGAAAAAAATGGGAAAGATCAATTAAACTAAGCTGGCTTTCTAAGAAGATAAACTGACAAAACTGTAGCTATACTAAGAAATAGAGATGACTAAATAAATAAAATCAGCAGTGAAAGAGAAGACATCACAACTGATACCACAGAAACAGAAAGCACATAACAGACTACTGAGGACAACTAGGTGCCCCCTCAAATTGTATAACCTAGAAAAAAATGGATAGATTCCTAGAAACACAAAACTTACCAAGGCTGAATCATGAAGAGAGAGAACATCTGAACAGACCAATAGTGGGTAAGGAAATTGAATCAGTAATCAAAAACTTCTGACAAAAAAAGCCCAGCACCGGATGGTTTCACTGGTGAATTCAACCAAATGTTTAAAGAATTAATTCCAGTTCTTTTCAAACTCTTCCAGAAGTTGGGAGAGGAGGGAACATTCCCAAACTCCAAGGAAAGTATTATTGTGACACCAAAGCCAGAATAAGACACTGTAAGAAAAGAAAACCACAGGCCAATGTTCCTGATGAATACAGATGCAAAAATTCTAAACCAAACACTAGCAAAACCAAATTCAGCACGCACATGGCCAACAAGTACATGAAAAGATAGTCAACATCACTAATCATCAGGGAAGTGGGAATCAAAACTAGGAGATATCTCCTTGCACATGTTACAATGTCTATTATCAGAAAGAAAAAAAAAACAAATTCTTTTACACTGTTGCTAATGGGAATGTAAATCAGTGCAGCCGCTATGGACAGTGTGAAGATTCTTCAGAAAATTAAATGTAGAACTACCATATCAATCAGCAGTCCTGCTTCTGAGTATATATTCAAAGGAAATAAAATCACTACCTTGAGATATCTACACCCCATGTTCATTGCAACATTATTTACAATAGCCAAAACATGAAACAGTCTAAGTGTCTATTGAAAGATGAACGGATAAAGAAAATATGGTGTGTGTGTGTGTGTGTGTGTGTGTGTACACACAATGGAAATATTATTCAACCATAAAAAATGAAGGAAATGCTGCCATTCATGACAACAAGGATGGACCTTGAGGGCATTATGCTAAGTGACATAAGTCAAACAGAGAAAGAGAAGTATTGTGTGATCTGACTTATATATAGAATCTTAAAAAGCTGAACTCCTAAAGACAGAAAGTGAAAAAGTAGTTACCATGGGCTAGAAAGTGAGGAAAATGAGGAAATGCTGATCAAAGGGTACAAACTTCTAGTTATAAGACGAATAAATTCTGGCTATGTAATATATAGCAGGGTGACTACAATTATCAATACTGAATTATATACTTGAAAGTTGCAAAGAGAGTAGATCACTCACATACAAAAGAGTAGTTCTATATGACGATGGAGGTATTAACTTTGTTGTGGTAATTATTTTACAATATATATTTGTATCGATTCATCACATTTGACACCTTAAAAATATACAATGTTATATGTCAATTATCTGTCAATAAACCTGGGGGGATAGAAGCATTGTGTGGGAGCTTAGCCATCTGTATAGCACATTCTCTACTTTAAAAGTCTGAGTTTTAATATAGCAAATTAGTTACTATTTTCTGGGGATGCTATTAGGTGACTTATAAATGGTAGCATGCTTACCCATTGTGAGTTAAACTGTTTCTGTATATTGCACACTATATGACATACTCCTCAATCCACAATAATTTTATTTCAATATCTTGCCTATTATAGTGCTAATGAGTACACAAGAGAAGGAGGGACATTTGTGCCCACAAAAATCAACTATCGCCTATGTAAATAGTACTAATTGCAGTAGTAACATCTGATTGCAAAAGAAAAATACATCTTTGGTATCTTGTTAACAATTCAATAAAATATTCTATTTGTGTCGTATTTGGTGCATATATTTTCATAATTTTCTCGTCAAAAAGGAAATGGAAAAAACTCATATGCTCCACTGAATTCCAAAGTTACTCTTCTTTGCTGGCCGCAAATGATTTGACTTTACGGGTAACCCAACCAACTTGATAAATCTATTGGCTTGTTGGCTAGAGTAATATAACCATTAACATCTGACTCAATGAAAAATAAAGTATGGAGCAATGGGGTGACATAATTTGGGACGTGGGATCACATAGTGAGGTGACGTGACCTAAACTATACCTTCTTTTAACTGTGATCTTTTAGTAATCTTCTGAGTTACTAAAGACATGAAGAGACTGAGAATTTTAATTTAATGTTATGAATTGCTTAAAATATAATTATTAGTAGGCCATTGTTTTAATATTACCCTTCAGTAACTGTGTACATACACCAATGATCAATATAAATATTTAACCTATTTAGCATGGAATAACTAAGTACAATATTATTTCACTAATACACACAATTAGAGATGGTCCCATCATAAACTGTCTCAATTTCCTTTTACTTCAATTTAGTGGATGAATTTAAGATTGAAAAACTCTCATCTTTTATACTTTTTAAGTGTAGACATGATTTTTTAATGTGAATCCCAGAGAAATCAGGAATTTGCCTTGTGAGATTAGAAACTTCCTTACAGTAGATGAAACAAAGGAAGAAACATCATTTGATTTTATTCCAGAATCATATTGAATCATATTGGAACTGCACTGCAGGGAGGCTGAGCCAAGTTGGACATGTTCAAAAGAAAAACATCGTGTTTAGAATCCTTGGACTTGTTCTTTGGGTGAAGCCTGTTGGGAGTAGGTAGATGTAATTGAAAAAGAGAGACACAGCTCTGCTTCTTCCCCTGAGCTCTTTCGCCAGGGAGAGGGAATTAGACCAGTATCTTTGGGAATGGAGTTACCTGTTGGTCAGGGGCCAAGCAGAGTGTTGCTTTGGAGAGAGACTCATATTTGTTAATTATCTCTAGGGGAGTTTAAAAAGCTGGTAGACAAGAATTCATGTTTGAACTCTTGCTTAACATGAACAATGGCATCCTCTGTGTGTGTGTGTGTGTGTGTGTGTGTGCGCGCGCGCGCGCGCACGCACGTGTGTCCACGTGCATTATGACTTTTTACTGCTCACACAAGCAACTCTCTTTTAGGCCTCTAAACATTCTATTTCCTTACCCTAAGCCATTCTTTCTCTTTCTGAAATAGATATTATTATCCTGTCATTATTTTTACACTATTTTTCAATATGTTAACAATTTTATTGTGTCATTGTTCAAGTTAAAATACGTAACTAGTCATGGTTCAGGAGAATAGATGGGTCATACCTGGAGCATCCCTCAATGTAAGAATATAAGGAGTAATACTGGGTTCTAAGTTGCCACGACAGGCAATAAGACATCAATTGGAGAAAATATGATTGGTAAGCCTGACGCTGAGCTCTAAAGGTTAGTGCCCATCAAAACATACATAACTTCTCTCAGCTTGCTCATTTTGAATTTATCAAATATGAGGAAGGAAAATTATTTTCAATCATTTAATTTTCAACTTATAAAACACTGGAGATAGTGATTTCTATATATTCCGTCCACTGTCTCCATCGCCTTATCCAATTTGAGAAATGACTCACACAGTTAATTAAATTCAAGTCCAGTGCATAGCTCGTTCTAGTGCAACCTGTTTAAATAGGGTGATTCTGATTTTTCTTCAGAGATGGTGTGGGTGGAGAGGAAGAAAAATAAATTGATTGTAGCCATAAAGGTTTGGTACTGAAGACTAGGTACAATCAGAGACAAATTTCCCAGAGGAAAATGAGTGACTTTAAACTGTTGCTAAAAGAATTAATGAATATAAATCAATTAGGCTGTGAACTTAAAAAGATGGAAAAGAGAATTTTTTTAAATATGGGAAGGAAAAAGGGAATAAACAAAAAGTCAAAATTAATGAAACGATAAAAATATATTACTGTTAAAGGAATTTTAAAGATTTTTAAATTAAATCACAAAGTAAAAAATAATTTAATGAAGAAAAAAGAAGAAAAGTGAATACACACTATCGAATATGCTGATAGGGCAATAAGCAGAGAATATAAGGCAACAGTAACTCAATACAGAGGGTATTGTAATCAACACTATACAAAACTTTACAATCCACAGTGAAAATGAAGGATTTTGAAATAAAATGTAAATGATCAAAATTAATCAAAGGAGGCATAGAATCTCAACAAACTGTTGCTATTTAAAAATATAAAAATTGTTTAAAGAAGGAAGGAAGGGAGAGAGAGAGGAAAAAGGAACTACTCACCCTTCAAAACAAACAAAAATAGATCCTGATTAATGCATTCACTCTGACTACTAACAGAAATGTCAAAAAATGTAAACTTTAAAAGAGAAAAAGAATGCATTAGTACAAAAGCATTAACATATGCCATCCAAACAATTGTATAGCAGTGCATTTTATGAGTATCAAATTAAAAATACAAAGTGTAAAAATATTAAGCACATTTTAAAATTCTGCTGAGAAACATAAAAATGCTTGAAAAAAGAGAAAAAATCATTTCCTTTGCTTAGAATAGAAGTTTAATACTTGAAGGAATATAATCTCCTTGAATTACATCATAAACATTTACTATATTAAAAATTAAAAGAAAAAAGCAAAGATCACTGTGGGCTTCCGGTGATGGCCATGAAGGAACAACTTAGTCTGGAATGAATATTTCCACTGTAAAGAACCAGGAAACTAGATGAAATATGTAAAAACCACTGTTTCAGTCCTTGGACAATGGGAAGGAAAGATTGTGATCCAGGGGAAAGAATAACAAATCAAGTATGCCTAAAATTGGCCCGTTTTGCTGAGAGATAATTTCTGTACTACTAGAGGAAGGTTTGCACAGTCAAGACCAGTATACAGAAATCAGCTGCATTTCAATCTCAGTAAATTATTGAACATAAATTACAAAAAAAAAAAAAAAGAAAAGAAAAAAACCTTAAGAATAAATTTAACAAGTGGCACCTGGGTGGCACAGGTGAGCATCTGACTCCTGGTGTCAACTGTGATCTCAGGGATATGAGACCCTGAGGCTCTGCTCCCAGTACAGAATCTGCTTGGGACTCTCTCCTTCTCCCTCAACCCCTCACATTTGTACTGTCTCTCTCTCTCTAAAATAAAGAAATGAATCTTAAAAAAAAAGTAACTTTAAACAAAATATTTGTAAGTTGTGTACACAGACAAGTATAAAACACTGACAAGGCAAAGATTTATGTATGTAATTGGAGAGATATAACATTTTCATGGATTATTAGGCATCTTTAAATTTTTTGTCCAAAGTCATTCATAGATTCAAAGTAATCCCAAATAAAGCTCAATGGATTTCTTTAGAAATTGACAAGCTGATTTTAGAATTTATATGGAAATGATAATGGTCAAAAATAATGAAAACAAAGTTGGGGATTTTGCCTTATTCGAAGACTTACTAAAATTGAGAATAATAAGACAATGTATTATCAGAGTAAGAATACATACATATATCAAGGCAACAGAATAAAGAGTCCAGAAATCAATTGACCATATATGCATGAGCCTGCACCCATACATACATGGTCAGTTGATTTTCAATAAAGAATGTCAATATAATTTAATAAGGGATAGCATCTTTATAACAAAAAGTGCTGGGATTTCTGGATATACATATGAAAAATAAAGAACATTAAACTTTACCTTCCCACATAAATGAAGGTTACTCAAAATAGATCAAAGGTCTAAATGTAAAAACTATTATTATCAAACTTTTAGATGAAAACATAAGAGAAAATTCTTGTGTCTTTGTGGAAAGCAAAAATTTCTTATATAGAAATCATAAAGAACTAAGCATTAAAAAAATAAATTGACCTTTATTAAAATAGAAAATTCTGCTCTTCGAAAGACATTATTAAGAAAATAAAAAGTTAAACCACAGATGGCGGGAAATATGTGTAACTCATATACATGGCAAAGAACTAATTCCCAGAAAATATATTAAAAACATCTTCTATAACCCCATACTAATGACACAAACTCAATTTTTTAAATGAGGAAAAGAGTTAAAAAGACACTTCAGAAATAAAGATATACATATGGCCAATAAGCAAATGAAAAGATACTCAACATTAGCCTTGAGGGGAATACAAATAAAATCAATAGAGATAGACCTACAGACTCATTAGAATGAGTGAAATTAAAACACACCCCACCACACACACACACACACACACACACACACACACACACACACTCTCAACATAGTGTTGGTGAGGATGTAGAGTAACTGAAACTCTCTTATAATCCTGGTGAAAATTTAAAATGGTTCAACCAATTTGGAAGAGTTTTATAGTTTAACATTCTTAAAATGTTGAACATGCTATTTTATGAAATAGAGCAGTTATACTGCTAAGTAGAAAAGAAATGAAAATATGTACTTACAAAGACTTGTATATGTTTATTTACAGAAGCATTATTCATAATAGCCAAAAATTGGAAACCCTAATACTGTCCACCAATAGATGAGTGAGTAAACAAATTGTGATATAGCATGCAGGGAAATACCGACCAGAAGTAAAAAGAAACAAACTATTGGTAAACAATCACATGATCAATCTAAAATTATGTCAAAGATTCCAGACATGAATAAGCACAGGCCATATCATTCCATTTATGTGAAACTCTAGAAAAGACAGATTTAATCTGAAGTGATAGAAAGCAGAGTAGCAGTTGCCTGGGGCTGGAGGTGGATGGTGCTTGATGGGAGGGGGCGTGGAAGAGCCTTTTGGGTGGCATTTACATGTGTAAAATCCGTTGAACTGCACAATTAAAATTATTAGATTTTCTATAAATTTTAACTCAATAAAGTGAATTTAAAAATAAGATGTTTACAGGAACTAACCAGAGGGATTTTATGCTGATATAAGTGTAAATAAAATTAATGTTATTAGGAAAGCAGTTGGAAATGGAAAAAATGAAGAGATGAGAAGTAACTAATAGTACAGGATACACAGCTGCAGTAATTACAACAGTTTGAAACAATGTATGAATGGCGCAGATTAGAGAGGGGCTTTTATAGTTAATTGAATGAGCATGTAAATCTTAACAAGTAATACTGTATAGACATGAGTTCAGAATTAGGTTTTGAGTTTTCTTACGTTGTTCAAGGTAAAGCAAATTTGAAAACATTTCTGGTACCTCAAAAAGACTTAAAAAACAAGGGATATATTCAGGGTACATTTGTGCTCACTGAAAAATAAGTCCATATGAATTAGGAACTATTTGCACATGATAGTCAAGAAACATTTTCTTTTAAAGATTTTATTTATTCATTTTGACAGAGAGATAGAGAGCACAAGTAGGCAGAGCGACAGGCAGAGGGAGAGGGAGTAGCAGGCTCTCCGCCGAGCAGGGAGCCCGATGTGGGGACCTGAGATCTTGACCTGAGCCGAAGGCAGCGGCTTAACCGACCGAATCACCCAGGCGCCCTCAAGGAGCATTTTAGAAAAAGATCTAGCTGTATAATATACCAATATTAAATTGATGTGATTCTTATTTTTCCCTATATTTAAACAGTTTTCTTAGTCTGATAATATGGTGTATCAAAAAATATTTCATAAAACAAGTGAGATTCATATACCCCAGTTTTCCTTTAGGAAGGCTCAGTTGCCTTCTTAAATGCAGATATGGCACTCCTTTTAATATTGACAGTGGTACACATAATATGAAGAGGTCAAAACATTTGAACCATGAAAACTTTAAGGAAGATTTGTGCCATAAAATTGCAGGCCGAGGGGGATTGGGAAGGCAGATGGCTGAAAATTACTGGGCTTCTTCAGAGGGAAAGGAGCTAAATTCCAAGTTTTACTATTCCTCATAGGAAACCCAGATGTGTTCTCATGCCCTGGATTTTGTAACTCAAGAAAGAATCATGGTGAAGAAAGTTGAGAGGATGGTCAAGTTGATAGAGAAAGAGATACTTGACTTCAGAGTTCAGGCAAACACTGAGATTTTCGTCCTGCGTTGTCCCGGATTTGTGAACATATCAGGCACACCCCAGCCTTGGAATTTTGCATGTGCTGATCCTGCTACCTGGAAAGCTCTTCTCACAGACTTACTTTCTCACTTTCTTCCCATCTTCAATCAAATATCCACCTAGTCAGAAAAGACTGGTCAGCCTATCTTCGTCTGCCCACCGCCACTACCACTCTTCCTCTCCAGCCCACACATACTTCCTATTTCCCATTCCTGCTTTAGTTTCTCCTTAGCATTTTAGGTGGTCTGCCATAGTTAGATGAATAGATGATTGATAGATAGATAGATAGATAGATAGATAGATAGATGATAGATAGATAGATAGTAGATAGTTAATTTCAGTTTGTCTGTCTCCCCATCAGAATAGCTTTGTGAAGGCAGAGATTTGTGTGTTTTGTCACTGCTCTATCCCAGAACCTATAATGACACATGGCACATAATGGTACTTAATAAACATTTATTGACTGACTGACTGACTCACCAGATGAATGAGTGATTGACTGAAGACTGAAAATCACGACCAGGACTTGAAGTTTAAAACTGCTGTATGAAGTTTAAAACTGTTGTATGTTGTATGAAGTTTAAAATTGTTTCTTCCCCGCCCCCCCCTGGGGAGGGAAGAAAACAGGAATGCCAGTATCACAGACCACGTTCCCAGAGAACCCTTCTCTAACATTTTCAAAGTAGTAAATTTGGGGTTAATAAGGAGTTTTTATTACACATGAAACAGGGTCTATGTGTAAGAACCTTAATAAAATTTTAGATAAATCAATGAAGACAGTGCATAATGCACTTTAATAGAAATGAGTATTTTTCATAAATAAAGCTAATCTCTGAATTGTCACCATGATAGATAGTCCTGAAACTCTAAAACAACATCTGATGCTACTGATGGAAGCCAGGTCTCAGGCTAAATGAAGCATGCTGCCCTACTGTGACAAATCCAATTAATCTATTTATTCAACAACATTTATTGACTACTTTTAACAAATAGCATACCTAAGCAACAATAGGAATTACTGTGTCAAGAGGTGCTTCTGAAGTGACCTGCATAGTCTAAGTTTCAGAAATTTGACTTTAGCTCTTAGCATGTCCCCCTTGGAGTAAACATCTAGCCTGCTGATATCATAAGCATCTATGAACACAAAATAAATATAATACAAATCATAAGTTAAATTGGAGTCCACAGTCACAAGGAAGATAATGTGAATGGACCCTCATCTGTTTTCATCACCCTGATGCTGCATCACTCACAGTTAGCCTCTTTTACTCCACTAGTTCCACATTACACAGAAGTTTGAGTTTAAAAGGTCACTGCCTTATGGCTTTTATGCTGCTTGCCACAAAGTCTCTGCTGGTCTGCAACTGTCCAAAGTTCAAAAGTAAAACAAAATTTTTCAACAGCTGTGGAATAGCTTTAAATACTATCCTATTTGTAACTTCTTACTGGATAAATCTTTACCATTAAAGAAAAAGACAAAAGAGATAAGAAACATAAGTAGGTACTCTGTCCTTTAATGTATGTTGCAGAATGTCTGCAATCCTTAGAAGTAATCTAGGAAACAATTTTCCTTTTTTAAAGTTTGCGATTNTTTATTTATTTATTTGACAGAGAGAGAGCGAGATCACAAGCAGGCAGAGAGGCAGGCAGAGAGAGAGGAGGAAGCAGACTCCCCGCGGAGCAGAGAGCCCGATGCGGGCCTCGATCCCAGGACGCTGAGATCATGACCTGAGCCGAAGGCAGCGGCTTTAACCCACTGAGCCACCCAGGCGCCCAACAATTTTCCTTTTTTAAAGTTTGCGATATTAGAGAAAACACATCTATTTTAGCATAAGATTAATTTTTTCGAGGGCGAACACTCTCTGAAATAAAGTTCCTGACACAGGGCAAGATCATTTCATCAGTGACACACATTTCATGTGTTTATTTTTCACACAAAATCTACCTCCACATTCCAGCTACTTATTTCTTGTACGTGATCTACAAGGTCGACATGCTAGAAGCTAAGGGAAAAAAAGATAAGCGATACACTGTTTTATCCAAAAAGTGTGGATTTCACATAACACAGGGGAGAATTGAGGCGATCAAGAGACTGGTGGGAAAAGTTATCTGTAAGGGAATATTTGAAATGTAAGATGAAAGACTTATGGAAAAAAAAATTCTTTTCTGTTACCAAGAAAAAACTTGCCTTGAAAGAGATACTGGTTCTGGTTAACTAAAACAATATAGTTGAAAAAATAACTAGACATTATTATACAGAGTAATAGAAGAAACACTCTCATCAATATCAGGTTAACAAAAGAAACATTTTGACATATCCACTGTGAAAGCCTGTCTCAACACTGATGTGAGTTACTTTTTTTTTTTTTTACTACATATTCATGTATATTGAACAACGTAAAGTGTTGGTCTCATATTTTTTAAATTATGTAATTGGCATGCTGTACAGCTCCTTCTACAACTTTTTCTCAATTTTATGTTTTTGAAGTTTATCAGTTCATCTGTCTATCTATCATTGTATATGTATATCTATCAAGTATTCCATTGCAAGAATATGTCACAATTTATTTATCCCTTCTCCTGTGTATAGACATTTAGGTCATTTCAGTTTTTCTCTGTGCTGCAATAATCATTCATGTACATTCTTCCCCAAGTCATGAACTATGGTTTCTCTGGAGTATATGCTTATGAGTAGAATTGCTTGGTCTCAGAGAATGAAGCCTTTAAATTTATTATAAATTAACAAACTGCCCTTGTAAAAGTTGCACTGATTTATAGCACAATCAGTGCACTGAAAGAGACCCCTTGCTGTAGTGAGGACTTCTCCTAGGGGCGATACCACATTCTGAGAAGCATTGGAATGGGTGGAGAAGTTTTGGGTTGTCATAATGGCTGGAAAGTGCTGCTGGCATTACGTGGATGGAGTCAGGAATGTGCGATGACTAACAATGCATGTCACAGTCTGTCGTGACAAGAATTCTCCTTCCCCTCAAAGAACTTTTGAAAATACAACTGGACATTTATGAGATAAGCAAAGCAGAACAAAACAAAACAAAGCAAAATCCGAGTTTTCTGTAATTATCAGAGTTATAAATTAGCTTCCATATACATCCAAAGAATTTTTTACTTAGTTTTAATCTATGCTGAATTTTCAATGATTAGAACCACTAAATAAACTGTAGAAGGCTATACTTTTTATTTTTTGCTGGGAGATACAGATATGCATAAAAATCAGTACTTTAAAAAGCTTTACAAAGCACATTACTAATGACAACGATACCCATGATCAATAAATTCTCTGCTAAAAATGCCAGGATCTGTCCTGTACTCGTTGTTGACTTTTTCACCGTGATATGGATGCAAATGCCTGACATTATGCCGTCATGCTCAAGCATTTATGTATTTAACTGTACAATCATATTATAAACTACTCTTTTATTCTTTCATATTTTATTTATAATATATTACGATACTATGATAGCATATTATTGGGTTTTTCAAAGTATATGCATAGGCAGTTAATAATACCTATGAGTTTTATATGCAGCTACTAAAGGAGACATTATGCCCGACACAAGGTATTGGCAGACATTTTAAATTTTGCCAATCAGATGCAGGTAACATATTTTATTTTTCATTTTCCTGATAAGATTCAGGTTGAACACCTTTTCATATCATTAATGAACATTTTTTTGTCTTTAATGTATCATGTTCATCATAACCTTTGAGTTGTTTATATCTTCCTTACTGGTTTGCTAATTTTTTTTTTAAGATTTTTATTTTTTAAGTAATGTCTATACCCAGCGAGGGGCTCAAACTTATGATCCTGAGATCAAGAATCATGTGCTCTCCTGACTGAATCAGCCATGCACCCCTGCTAATCCTTAATATATACCATAGAATAAACATTTGTCATTTAAGTGACTTATATTTTCTTGCCATATGTTGTGCTTTAACTTGGTTTATTATACCTTTTTTTGTAGAGAAGTTTAAATTTTATTGTAATTTAGCATGTTTAAACTATTCTAAGGCTTTTACACAAAATTAATGATAACCCAGATAAATCATTTTTTTTCCCCCAGGAATTTATAGATCTTAGATCTTTTATTTGCTTTTGCTTTTTTGAAGGAAATGCTAATTTTCAGTGGGAAGTTGTATGTTTCTCCATTTCTCACTTCACCCTCCATTTTCTTACCTGTTTTTGTCTCAAGATTTTGGCTTTGCCTCCTGCTCACTGAACCTCAGTCCTCATAGTTGTGGGTCAGGGCTTTTTCCTGCTAAGCTACAGGGGATTTTGTACTTTCTGTCATCCAGCCAACTATACTTTGTTGCATTTTATGATCATATAGCTTTGACCCTGTCTTCCTTCTTCCCTTGATTCTTAAGTTTCTGCTTCCTTAAGCCATTTCAGTGTAGACTGTTTCTGACTACTGAGCTGTGGGTGGCTTTCGCCAGGTGATCCATTAGTGAATATTGTTGCCATTATCTGTTCACTGTCTCGGATACCAACAGGCCTGACACCATAGCTGTGCTCAGTGTTCTCTGCATCTGTTCCATTTCTGGTCCATGAAAGTATATAAACTGATTTTTGAGCCTACGTAAAAGTGCTTTTGCTGTTGCCATTGCTGTTTACATTTTTACATTTTCTTTATCATGCTAGGTATTTGAACCATGCGCTTTGTCTCAAGTTGCAAACTTACACACTTCAGTAGAATTTGAGTACACATTTTGAGAAGGAAATAGATTGTGCATTTGTTAAATGCCACACATTAAAACATGGCTCCACTACACCTATGAAGGGAGAATCCCTGTCCCCGTGATGAGGAAGCTATATCCCAGGCTTATGAACAAGCATAACTCCATCCCTTCCTGAGGCAAGACTGTAATTTCTTAATAACAACCCAAGGTTTCAAGTTAATGGAGCTGCCACAGAGGCAGTGAGGGTAACTGAGACCCCCTAAGTGTTTATATGCTCTTGTCTTACCTATTTATTTTCATTTGTGAATCTAGGTTGAGAGTGATAATTGTTTAATTGTGCATATTGGCTTTTTCATTTTTTAAATTTAACGTTCCCAATGTTTTTAATCTAAAAGAATGCCTCATGCTGTGATAATCAACATGATAAAATGTAAAAATAAATAAATAGCCTGCATTTAAAAGATTCCTCTTATCTACCAACAAGCCCTATCTGCTGAACGTAAACTTAATTGTAATATATTTCCTTAATGGTCTCCTTTAATTGGTTACCCTGCTATGGAATCTTTGGAAAGTTGAAGTTCTATAACAAAGCATTAGTAGTTAGTTCTCACACAGAAGCTTATAATGATCAAAGCACATAAAAATAACATTTCTTCAATATTTGGACATTTTAACAATATTTGTTCTTCCAGTCCATGAGCATGTAATGTCTTTCCGTTTCTTTGCGTCATCTCCAATTTTTTTCATCAATGTTTTATAGTTTACAGAGTACAGGCCTTTCACCTCTTTGGTTAGGCTTATTCCTAGGTTTCTTATTATTTTTGGTGCCATTTCTTCAATATTCAACCATTATGTGAAAATGAATATACTTTGGGGCCTCTGGGTGGCTCAGTCATTGAGCGTCTGCTCAGGTCATGATCCCAGGGTCCTGGGATGGAGCCCCACATCAGGCTCCCTGCTTGGCTTGCTACTCTCTCTCCCACTCCCTCTGCTTGTGTTCCATCTCTTGCTGTATCTCTCTCTGTCAAATAAGTAAATAAAATCTCAAAAAAAAAAAAAGAAGAATATAATTTGATTTTCCCCAAGTTGAATTTATTTTTTACAATAATGTTAAATCTTGTAGTAAAGAGAACATGGTCAACAGAGTCTGTAACCATTTACAAAATGCCATAAGAACCAAAAAACTTTACCTAGAATTTGAGCCTCTTTCAGTTTCTTTGATTGATCAGTTGGAACTTTGGAATTGCAAACTCTTTGAAGACAGTATGTATCAGTTACCAGTAATGTGCATTCAGCTTAGTACTCTGCTCACAGAGGCCCAAATAAATGCTGAAATTAGCATGTTCTCTTCTGCTCCACTCAGAGACAGAGCTGTATCATGTCACTTTCTTTGTTCCTTCAACTTCTTAAATATTATTCTGTTCCCCAAATAAAATGATCTCATGGAATTTATTAAGCATTAAAAAATAATAATTTGAAGGTTTAAATCACATTACTTTTTGTCAAGTCAATTTTTATAGAAATAACCTTTGTACTCCTTTCTCAATATATTCTCCACCCATGCCTGGAGGGCCTCCTATCCCGATGCATTCATAAGTCATGCATTGTTTGCTTTACACTTTACATAAATATTCTCATTCTGTTACCATTCTGCAACTTTCTTTTTTCACTCAACATTAAAATTTTCAAAGTAAATCTATATTTATACAGTACTTTTTTCATTCATTTATCAGTATGTGAAAAAAATTTTTTTGTTTATTTCTCTAAGTAATCTCTACACCCAATGTGGGGCTTGATTCACAAGCCTGAGAATGAGAGTTGCATGCTCTTCCAACTGAGCTAGCCAGGTACCCTTCAGTATGTGAAAATTTTAAATTCTTCTCCCAGTGGACTTTTCCATGTTTTTGGTATTACAGAGACATTTACTTTTCCAAAGTCATGAAAACTGAAAGCACTATGCCAACAATGTGTGATAACTCCTGATTGTCATATCCTTTGCACAATTGTGCTTCTAAAGGTCAGTGACAAAATTTATGCACAAAGTCAAGTCTATCCCAATTTATGATTGATAAAGCTTGTTTTTATATCTTTTCATTTCGTTTCTTTTTAAATTTCTAAATATATGTCTGCCTTCATTCTCTACTAAATGCCATCTTATATTTCAAAATCATTTATTTACTATATATACATCAATGTATTATACCTTTTATTATAAAGTCATTGAGATAACTGAGTATGCATGTTAGGTTGTGAGGTGGTAGTTCTATTTTACTATTTTTCTCACCTTTAAGTATTTCTTCCTAGATCATTGAATTCCAGTTACTTTCTCTTTCTCCTAAACACATTTTTCTATCTTCTTTTAAGAATCATCTCCAAATTCCAGATAAGAAATACATTTTCTTTTTGAGTCATCCTGATGGGTGATTAGGCTCCTTAGCAACATTTAGTAACATTGCTTCTTGTCAACTTTTTATTTTTTTTGTGGTAGCCAACTGGTGACTTGAGCACATGGTCCAGATCACACCTCCCTCACTGATTTGATAAATCTAACGTCTTTTGTTGAGACCTCGATGAAAAATGCTAAATTTGACAGAATCTGACATCTTTTGAGATCTTGGTAACATACGCTAAATATGCTCTGCTTTTACACACAGGTGGAGATGACATATTAAACAATCAACTTCTTGCTCTCAACTCAGCTTCTTGCTCTCAACTCAACTAGTTGGAGCTTTCGTTCAAATCGCCCTGAAAGCAATGTACGGTACAAGGTGCTACACTATAGTGACAAAGAGTGTTTTTTGAGAAGTCTTTCCTACAGAGGAGTTCCCACCCCCCCCCTTTTCTTCTATATCTTTATTTCTTCACATTATTTTCTTCCTTTTCTCTTAGGAAAGGAGAGAAAGAAGAATTACCGTTCCACACACCGTGTGCCAAAAATAGTTATGACTTCTCGTGTTTTGCTGATGTGTAGGTATATCATACCCACAGTCTTAAAAATTGGGGAAAAAAACTTCCCTAGCCCAATTAAACTGTCACAGTAGTCTTCCATATTTCCATTCATATTGTTCTAATTATCAGAATATGCACATGAAAGAATGAGGGAAGAGATGGTTTCTCCTTTAACAGTGAACTGCTCTGTGTTAGTTGCTGATGGCAGATTCATAATTATGTGACTGAGAGGATTAAAGATTTATGGATATTAGGGCCATATGAACAGAAAATAACTGCCATGATGGCATCAGTGGATGTCTGCTAGGCTCCACAATAACTGGTCCAGAACCGAGAAATTAGTCAATAGACATCTGCTTGTTGCCAGTTGCCAAAGTGGACAGATTCCAACTTTTAACCAAAATACGTCTAGTCAATATTATTTCAAAACAGCCTGTCAATTCAGTAAAACAACTACTAAAAAGAGTGAGTTGAATCTTTTGCTAGACTGGATTTACTGGTAGCTCAACCAAAATACCCATTCATTTTCTCTTTCAACCCATAAATGTTTATTGAGAACTAACCTGTGTTCAGTTCATACTCAGTAATGAACAAGACGATGTGTTCCTGCACACACGCATAGCTTTTCTTCTAGAAGTTGGAGAGAAAATGTGAGTGTCACCTGCTGGAGTTTGAAACTAAAGGTTTTACAAGAGCTATCTTTTAAAAATGAAGTAATTCTTAGATTAAGTAGGATCATACAGAACATATCTAAAACACCTATTAAATATTGTCTTGTTAATCTCAGCTGACATTGGCTACGACACTTTAGCCCTGGAGACCCAAAGTGTGAGACTCGAACCCGCAGCATCAACATCACATGGAAACCAGTTACAAATACAAATTCTTGAGCCTCACCCCACATCTCCTGTATCAGAAATTTGGATTCCAGTGCAGGCTAAAATTTGAGGAACAATTAGTGTATAACAAAGTTACCTGTAGGTGACTCACTCACTCACGCATTACAGACCACTAGACCTCATGTCCAGAGTTTCAAATTAAGTGGGTCTATGGGGGAGCTTGATAATTTACTTTTTTTTTTAATTTACATTTTTAATGAATTTCTGGGTAATGCTGAGCTGGTGGTAGGAGGACCATACTTGAAGCACTACTGGCTTATTGCATATCCATCCTGGATGAACATTACATGAAAATTATCTGGAAGCTTCTGATAACACCAGTATTTGGACTCTACCCCAGAACAATTAAAGCAGAATTTCTGCATGTGTGCCTAGACTTTGCATTTAAAAAATGAATTCCATGCGGTTCTGATGTATATGCAGGGTTAAGGAAGCACGCTTTAAGAAAATCACTCCATCTCCCTGTGCTACCCTTTAGCACACGCGTAGAATGCTATTCTTCCTAAAAACCATTGGGAATTTGAAGCAGAGCTCATTTTCAGCTTTTTATACATGACGCTCCCCCCAAAGCAATAGTAAAATAAAAAAAAAAATCAATGAAACATATTATCTAGCATTATCTAGGTCAAAATAATATATTAAAACCCTAGGTATTCTGCAGAATTCAACTTAATAAGCAACTCTCAACTATATTGAAACTTTTTCCAACTGGGACACATGTGTAAATACAACTCTAACAGTTTTCATTTTTTAGGAAGACATGAATATGGGTCATGGCATAAACGTTAATCACAGTCTTACATCTTGGATTGTAGTGGAATAGAAATAAAAAATATTTACTTTTTGGATGAACTGAAATAAATGATAAATCCCTTGCCTGGCATTGAGACCATTACATCCACTAGTCAAGATGAAGTCTATAACCTGCTCTTGGAGTGAAGAGCAAATGGCAATTTGTCTGGGGGAGCTAATTCTTGCTGTGTCTGGGAGACTATGGCCTCTCTTATCAGTCTTCTATTTGGCAGGGAACCAGTGGGCCTTGGGGGTCTCTTTGTTTACTATCTTAGTCCTTTTCCATTACAATAAGCACCAGGCCTGTAAGTTATTCTGTTCTCCAGACTAGTCTCCTGTGGCGTTAAAGCTCTCCAAATGCCCCAAGTTCTCAATACCCCTACTTCCCAACTCCCCTGCAGAATTTTTAAGTGACAAGAAGCTGGAAAAATACAGATGGCATAATTATATATTTTGCAGTTGATTAATCACCACAAAACATTAATCACATTTTGTATAACAATACATAATCAAATTCTTTATAGTAGAAATTAAGTTTCTTTCTGATAGAGAATGGATTCCTTTAGGATATTGACAGGGTTTTCCAGCATCTGTTTGGCTCCCATTCCACATCTGCATTTGATTTTTGTCTGCTTTAGGGCTTAGTAAAGTGTGGCTTAAAGGTTGTTTTATGACTCTAAATGTATGTGCTAATAGAAGAATTTGTTGAAAGGAAAATATTTGCACAACTTAGATACTATAAATATATTTTTTCCAGGCCATAACATGTTTCTTTAGTGAAAACCATTGGATTCTGTTTTCCTAAAGAGTAATCCCACTGAAATCAAATATAAATTATACATGTGTTTTTTCCTCTTAATAGCCATTGAGATAAATTCTTAATCTTGTAATTAGCTTTATATTATTATGAGACAACACCTATATATAACTTTTATAGAAATAATGTTTTTATAGTATAAATGCCTAATTTCTTGATTATTATAAAATAATCATACAGATTGTATGTTATCAATTTGTGTATGCATATAGGTATTTATAATCATTTGCCAAATAACAATAAATGTATACACATTACATATATTATACACAAGCATATACAAGCTTAAAATTGCTTCTCTCCTTTACTATTTGGAACTTACAAACTAAAATTAACATACTTCTTAGTAGTTTCAGCCACTCAAAAATGGTAACATATATATCTGCCTGTATTTATACCTTATTATGTCTCTAGGAAAGATTACAGAACAATGATATACATCCTCTACTTTCAAGTATTTAATCAGAAGAACTTAAGTGTATAAAACAAGAGAATTTTCCAAAGTAAATATAGGCAATAATATAATAGCTTCATATATACATTATTAAGTGTGTGTGTGCACGTGCGTGTGTGTGTGTGCGAGATGCTACTTTTATTCCACCATGATTACACAGATGGCCTGTAGAACTCAAGTAGAAATTCACATGATCATGTTTTTCTGGCCCAGTATTGAAACTCATACATATTTACCACAGCATAGGTACACGTGTAAATATTAATTTATCCCTAAAGTACTATTGAAGAAAAAATATAAGGGAAACATAAATTTAGGTTGGATTATTTGGATTAGAGAGAGGAATCATGCCATGTAATCAGATTACTGGAAAGACAGCCAAAGTGTGCTAATAATAATTGGGAAGAATGGTTTCTTGGGTAGGGCAAAAGAGGAAAGAAGATGAAATGCCTGTTGAGAGAGTAAAAAGATAAACCTGACCAGAGCAGAAGAGCCACGTTGAAGAATGGTTTAAGAAAGCATGATTATACATTTTTCTAATGACATTTGTGTCCAGTTTTATCTAAAATTAACTTAACCACAAACTTGGTTACCAAGTGCAGCCCCTGGAATGGTTAAGACTACATGATAATTTTCATCCCCAGGATTTGGGTCTCCTGACAGTGTGTTATCTATGAAAGGCCGTTGGAGAAACTGGCATGTGCTTTTACCCGCAGGTACATATGGCCTCTTAGACCCCCAGGAGCCTGCAGCCTGCATTTCCAAGAGACCACTGCAGAGATTTCCAAAGCACTTCTGCTTGTCTAATGACATGGGCACCACATTCCATCCTTATTTCACATTCAGCTAATACAGCTCTGCATACAGAAAGGTAAGCAGTGCAGGCTTGATAAGCTCGCCTTTTGAACAAATAATTTGTCAGTCTGTGTTGGGAACTGGGATGTTACTAGTTCTGCGAAGCACTTTTAGTGCTGTGAAAAGTGGTATACAAATAAAATGATTGATGTCCTGTCAATAGGAACTTAAGGAAGAGGATCAAACAGAGCAGTTTCTTTTGAAGTAGGGATGGATGTGGGGGGAAAGGTGTTAGATTTTACTTTTCTATCTATCATAAACCCCAAAGCATCATTCCAGCAAGAAAAGAACCTGGTATCTGAATAAGGCAGAACACAATTTCTTAGCAGTAGACATATTCCAGTGAAAAACACAAAAGCTGGATTTGTAAAAATCCATTCATAAGGATTTTATTGTAAATTTTTCCCATCACTGGAATGATGTTGGCTGGAGCGCTTACATATCTTCAAGCTTTTTTCTTTTTGTCTCCATTTCATAGGCTTTTAAACTTTCCTTTAAAATGCCCAGATTACCATTTCTAAGGACATTTGGCCATGAAAAATATCAGTGAGATAATTTAGGAAATTGCTGGATATAAAATAAATATATGCAATAAATTGCATTTCTGTAAAATAAGTATATTAAAAAGTAGAAAATTTAAAAACACACTATACCACCAAAAATTGAAAATAATTATGATTCTTTAAAAAAATACAGACTTTGTAAGCCCCTTACAAAAAGAAAACTATAGACCTTTATAAGAAGACGTTAGAAAATATTTAAGTAAATGGAGTCATATTACAATGCTTACAGATTAGAAGATGCAATGTTGAAAAAATGTAATTTCCCCCAAATATATTATAACTTCAACACAATTATAGTAAAAATCCTGACAGGGTTTTTTTTTTTTTCTCTAATGATAAAGTGATTCTAAAACATGTGTGCAAGAGCAAAGTACAAGAATGAACAATAAACGGTACATGTGAGACACTGAGATTGGTTAAGACATTACCAAATATCAAGAATTATTGTAAAGTTAAAGTAATTCGTTTAGGGGGAAATGGAGGTGAAATAATGAAAAGAAAAAAGCACTGAAAAGTTAGAAACACACTTAGGTCTAGGGGGAAGTTGGTTAATGACCAGATACACTGCTGGGTAGTAGGGAAAAAACATCTTCAATAAATTTTTCCACAACAATCACTTGTCCATAAAAAATGTATTTGAATCTCTACCTCACACTATTAATAGGAATCATTGAGGTAAGTTAAAAATTTAAACATAAATATCTAAATTATAAAGACAGAATAAGAAGATAACATAAAAGCATGTTTTGAAATCCTTGATATAAAAATATAATTTCTTAAACAAGACTTAATAATTGCAACCACAAAAGATAAATAAATATGAATCTGTTAAAATTAACAGTACAATTTCTCCAAAAGGTTATTAAGCAAATAAAGACACACTGCAAATTGGAGGAGGATATTTTATACACATACGACTAATGAAGATTAGATCTAGATTATATAAAGAACTCCTCTTAATAAGAAGATGATTTTAGGGTTTTTTTGGTTTATTTAGAGAAGAAGATTTTTGGAACACACACACAGACTATGACCAACTAATTGGCATTTCCCAGAAGAGAAAGGAGAGATGTTATATAATTCCATGAAAAGACAGTCAATTTGTCAATAATCAGCACAGTGAAGTGTAAAATCTCAATGGAGGTGGTTATAGGCCCAACACACTGGTCGAAAATCAGAGGGCAGGCAAATGCTGATGCTGCCTATAGGCAACTGATTTTTACATATTGCTGGTGGGAGTGAATATTGATAAAAAGACTTTGGCAAATAATTTGGCATTTCCTACTAAAAAAGATGAGACTCACACTTTGAGACTTAGCCACACCATCCCTGGTTATGTGTCCTACAGAAATTCTGACACATGTGCACTTAGGGACATACACAGAAATATACATAGAAAAACTGTGTGTACTAACAACAAAAAGTATATGGCCTTTCCACAAAGATAATGGAAAATGCATTGTCCTACATGCATACAATGTAATTCTCTAGGACATGAAAAGAATGAACTAAAGCTCTGGTGCTGTCTTACCATAGATATAACATCTGTATCCGTATCTACAACAATCAAACCAGTATACAGATTTATCTATCCATTTATTTCACATGAATATATCTGGTGCACATATTTCTCTTTTTGTGTAGATTACCATGTCGTTTGGTATGAACTTCAGATTGAGACCCTTCTTTGTCGAACTACAATGCTGCAAAATCAGAGCAGGACAAGTCCTTGGCTGTCAGCTGTTTGAATCTCAGCACAGTGCATGGATCTCTTACACAGTATCCCTGGCTTCTGGTCACCCTCCCTCCAGTCTGTCCTATGCATTGAAAACCTCACAAGATAGATTTTTCTAATTGTTGAGACAGCTCTGCTGCTCATGAGCTGGAGTTGTAGCTTTATCATTTTCATTCCTCGTATCTCTGTATGTCCAATGTGACTTCAGCTCTTTAGTGTTAAATCTACTTCTTTAAATCTTTTATATATGTGAGATTGGCTGGTTGGCCCTCCGTAACCTGAATCATCTTTCTCTGATTCTGGAATCTCTCTAGTTGTCCTTCTTAAAGAGGATGCCCAAATCTAGGTCCAAAGTCTCAGAAGACAGCTGAGCAGCTCAAAAATCAATGGCAATATTTGGCAGGGTCTTTGACCTGGATGATATAGGTCATTCTCTCCCTTCAGTCATTATACAGTCATCTACTCATTCATCTAGTGATGAAGAATTGGGAATCAAAATCCAAACATAGTCTGCCCTCTCACAATTTAGGGTACATGTGAGCCTGGCAGGATTTGGAAATGAAGGATATTTTTATTAAATTAGTCCAAAATTATCATAGCACTATTAGCAAAGAGGACATTCTTCATTCTAATCGGGGAGTTTAAATGTTATTTGCTACAACATTCTATACGTAGATTATGTAAATAATGCTGTTTTATCACAGGTAGTTATCAGGTAATAGACTCTGAGCCAGAAATTTGTTTACAAAAGGTTTATTGCATAGTATCTTTAGGAACAAAATTTCTAAGGGAGTGAGGGAAGCGGAGTTGAGCTGAAGGAGAAGTAAGACTGATGCAATTTCAACAGAGCCTTTAGCCAACCTCATGGAGACTTCTGGAACTGAGATGGTTCTTCAGAGGTGTCTTGACTCAAGGTGCACAGACAGGCCTTTGTACTCTGACACTGAATAATCCCTGGATATGTGCTGATCCTGTGGTGCAGTGCTAACCTTGGGGCATAGACTCCTTCATCATAGGGCAACTTCAAAGAAGAAAATGCTTCTGGAGCCAGGAAAATGAGACTCAGGTCCTAGAAGAGGATCTGGCACACTACTACATTCATTTATTATACTATAATTATACATATAATAATGATATGAAATAAAAATAAAAATTTTTAGAAAACTACAAAATCAAAATGCAGAATAAGGATAACTTCCCGTAAATGTATGCGAGTTATTCCATGATATATGTAATACATCCTCTCTTAAAGAATTTCCTTTGTAAACACAACTCCTAAAGCCAAATCCATTTCCTTTTTTTTTTTTTTTAAAGATTTTATTTATGGGCGCCTGGGTGGCTCAGTGGGTTAAAGCCTCTGCCTTTGCCTCAGGTCATGATTTCAGCGTCCTGGGATGGAGGCCCACATAGGGCTTTCTGCTCAGCAGGGAGCCTGCTTCCTCTTCTCTCTGCCTGCCTCTCTGCCTACTTGTGATCTCTCTCTCTGTGTCAAATAAATAAATAAAATCTTTAAAAAAAAATAAAGATTTTATTTATTTCACAGAGAGAGTGAGACAGTGAGAGAGAGAGCACCAAGCAGGGAGAGTGGCAGAGGGAGAGGGACAAGCAGTCTCCCTGTGAGCAAGGAGCCCTATTTGGAACTGGATCATGACTTCAGCCGAAGGCAGATGCTTAACTGACTGAGACACCTAGGCATCCATCTTTGTTTTGCTTTATTTCAAACAACACATTACCCTGGACTGAATTTATGTAAATGTATCATGGAGATGCGAGACACAGTGTGAAAATGATACTGGTCTAAAGGAAAAAGAAAAGAGAAGAAAAAAATATATATATATATATATACTTATGAGGTAAAACTTAAAATTCTTGCTTAAATGGATTTGAAAATTTGTTGCCCATTTGAAAATAATAATTATCTACCTGAATCTCAGAAATAAAATGATATGAGAACTATTGTGAAAATCAGCAAGGAACATTCTAGATCCCTCTCTTGACTTAGCTAACTCTTACACATAGTTAAGGCTCTGCAATTCAATAATTCCAGGAGTTATTTCTTAACCTAATACCACATAAGTCCTGTCGTATCACCTCTCCTCTCACCTCTACCCATTCCTGCAGCATCACGAAAACCTTAATCCCACATTATTGGAAATAACTGCTTATGTTTCTTTTTTCTCCTTTAACTGTAAATTCCTAAAAGAGAGGGAGTATCTCCTTTTCAAATAAGTAATTATAGCGTGTATCACAGTTTTTGACATAGTGTAGGTAATCAGCAAATATTTATTAAGAAGTAGAGTTGAATTCCCTGAATTCCAAATTTCTATATTCAAATGCCTATTTGTTTTTCCACCTGGATGTCATACAGGCATTTTAACTTAACATGCTCAAAACTTATTCCCAATTATCCTCCTTTACCCTAAACCTGTTTTTCCCATAGACTTTAATCTCTAAACTGGCAATTTCATCTGCCTAGGCATCAGGTCAAAAATCTAAAAGTCATCCTAAGTCCTTTTTCTTTTTCTGCATTGTACCTTTATGCCATCAACAAATGCCATATGCTGTAACTTCTAGAATCTCTCTGCCTCTCCTAATCTATACTACTAATATTTTGGTCCAAAGCAATCTCCTTACTTCTGCCAGATCCTGCCTCTCTACAAAGTATATTCAATCTAAGAGCCAGAATGATTTTTGTAAAATAAGAGTCAGATTATCCCCTCCTATTTAAAACTTCCAGTGTACTTCTCATTTTAATCATAGAGAATACTTCTTCACTTCTTTCAGGGTTTTACTCAAGTGTCAGTCTACTCATGATCTTCCTTTATTAGTATATATAACATGACAAACTCCTTCACAATGAAACCCATCCTTCTGTGCCCTATTTTTTTCCACAGCACTTATCACCATCTTAAATGTTATCTTATCATGTCTCTTGGTTTTATGTTTGTCTCCCTGTCTGGACTGCAGCATTAACGAGAACAGAGATTTTGCTTTTGTGTTTACTCCTATCACCCATGCCTTTAAAAAACAAAACAAAACAAAAAAACCTAACATATAATGAGTGCTCACCAAATGTGTGTTGAATGAATGAATATATATAGGTGAATAAATAGATGCATAGAGAAATTAATTACCCAACAAATATAAAATGCCAATTATGGGCTAATATCTCTGGAAACAATAGATAAAAACAAGAAAATATCACTCTCCTAATGGAGCTTAAATTCCAGCTGGGGAAGATAGATAATAAATAGGTAAACAAGTGAATCAAACAAGTTACTTATAGGGAGTGGTAAGCATTGTCTCTACTATTAAGGGAAGAAGCACAGTGATACAATACAGACGAACTAGATTAGGACCTTGGCTAATTTAGAGGGGGTCATTAGGGAAGTCCTCTGTACAGGGGTGACATTTAAGTTCAAATTAGAAGGAGAGCAGGAGGAGCATCTCCAAACAAGAGAAAGGCAAAGAGGAGTACAAAGATGCCAAGGAAGAAGCCAGCTAGAGGAACAAGATGTCCCAAACGCCTGCATTTGATCAGGGAGACACCCTGAAAGGAGTCGGTGAACATGAGGAGATCGAGGGGTTTCTGGGGCAGTAGTATTTGCTTCTTTTTCACTGTTTAACTGCAGTGCTTGGTAACCAACTTCAATTAAAGGAAAAAACCTGGGTGCCTGGGTGGCTCAGTGGGTTAAAGCCTCTGCTTTTGGCTCAGGTCATGATCTCAGGGTCCTGGGATCGAGGCCCGCATCGGGCTCCCTGCTTAGCGGGGAGCCTGCTTCCCCCTCTCTCTCTCTGCCTGCCTCTCTGCCTCCTTGTGATCTCTCTCCCTCTGTGAAATAAATAAATAAAATCTTAAAAAAAAAAAATAAATAAAGGAAAAAACCTATTGTATAGCAGTTTTGTTCTTTGTTTATTGTTTTTTTTCCACAATTGACCACAAGCCCCTGATGAACAGAGTTCATGTCTCCAACCACCGGGAACTATCGCCGATATAGAAGGATCTTACACAAAAATCTGTTGAATAAATGTAACGAGTAAACTTTCAAAACCGGGTCGGAACAACATCTACATGAAGCAAGCCATTTTAGATGGGGAAACAGTTCTGCACAATTAAATAACAGATTATCACAATGGTCCAAAACAGCTTGTTCCATATTGTGTTTGATTAGATAAGAACTGAAAACAATCTGATCTAGTTTCACTGTTGCTGTTATTCTTTTCTCTCTTGTTTGATGGTTGGTCACTTGGTGGTATATTTTGGTTTTAAGGGTGTTGATTAAGGGTGCCTAGGGAAGGAACTAATGAAGAATCCATTAACCCAGTGTATAATGTGCTATTGGTTTTATTTGTCGTTTCCAGAAGTTTTAATAGGAATTTCAATTTAGATTAATAATAATTAAATCCATTTTTTCTGAATACTGACTAAGGTTGATAGGTAACAAAAAAGTAGTGAAATAAATTTGTACACATTAAAAAATATAAAACAGATCAGCATTGGTAATTTGATTAAGCCTGGAGGCTGTTAGACTGAGGTCACTCCAATGTCCTTGCAGCCTATGTAGGCAAAACAAAATCTAAGTCTGTACATGCCTTAAGCTTACAAAATCAAAACGCTGAGGACAGCCAATCACAAACAGCCAACTAGGCTTTAAACTATAGCCAGTCAACAATTTTCTTACTTTTCTTCTGCCTTTTTTATAAGTCTAAATGTCTTTGCCTGATCTCCTCCTGTCAGTGGAGCACCCCTAACCACTTCCAATTTGGCTCTGTATGGTTGACTTTTGCTCACATAAATTCTTAAAATTTATAATATGCTTCAGCTTATCTTTTTACAGGTCACCTTGAAAAATACAGAAAATATTTTCTTAAGATTTTCACATTTCATATGGATTGTCTTAGATGTTTCCTTTTGTTTTGAGAAGGTTTGAGTAGATTTTGAAATTTTTATTAGTTTTTAAAAATTTTTTAATTGCTTTTGAAATTTTCAAACACTTTTAGATTTTATTCTCTAATTCCTAAAATAGCCTGTTAACCTGGATGTTGTATTTCTAATGATCAAATTAATGCTAAATTACATTTACATATTGGATTAAAAGAAAGTAAAACTAATGATGATGCACAGCTAAATTAAAATTTTCCTTAAATTTAAAAGAATTGGAACAATTGAATTTTAAATTATGTGAATATAAATTTAAACTTAAAATTGTAACTGAATTTAATTATATTAAATTTAAAATTCATTTTATTTCAAATTAAATGTTAAATTTAATATTCTAAATTTCAAAAGTATTTGAAAGAAATAACCAGGAAAATTCTCACACATTAGACATTACTAAATATTGGATGCTAGCAAAGACAATTGGACTAATTTTATTTGGCATTAGTTTGCACTAAACTTCAACATAAAATATTTAAATCATTCAAAAGAGGAAGTAGATATTTTCATAAATTATTACTATATTCCTCTATCTGATTACAACCACAAATATTTTAAGAAGATTTTATTTATTTATTTGACAGAGAGAGATCACAAGTACGCAGAGAGGCAGGCAGAGAGAGAGAGGGAAGCAGGCTCCCTGCTGAGCAGAGAGCCAGATGCGGGGCTCGATCCCAGGACCCTGAGATCATGACCCGAGTTGAAGGTAGAGGCTTAACCCACTGAGCCACCCAGGCACCCAACAAACACAAATTTGAAGTATAGTAAATATAAATGCAATTTTTTAAATATTAGACTGTTTGAAAATTACAATAGATCAAATGCTAAACAGGATAGGTTGACAAAGTGAATTAAAAAACTAGGCAGATACTAGTGTAAGCAACATAATGAAAGGAAAAAAACAAAACAAAATGCCAACATTTTTGTTACCGATAATAAAATATACTTTTATGACTGTATCTATTATTGAATGTAACTAGTAAAATTCTTAAAGATTCATTTTGAATCTGCTACAAATTTGGTGAAATGGTCATTTGGGAAATTGGTCATTTTTGATGAATCAACTTTCAGTTAATTGTTTTTAGTGAATTGACTCTGAGCCAAATAATAAAAGCTGAAACAAAGGTTATGAAATTGGAATCTCATGGAAAGGGACAGAATTGTGAGATAGAAATGCCAAAAAAGAAAGAGAGTTCGCACCAATTAAAAGGTTCGCCAAAGTCTCACAGCTAGTTAGTGTTCAAGCCAGCGCTAGAATTCAGGCGGACAGCTTTCTCTCCTGCTTTTTTCAGCTTTGTAGTCATTGTTACAGGAACCAGAAAGAGGTGTAACAACAACCAACGTTCATTTTGCTGAAAACTACTATAAGATGCCTCCAAATAACAGTGGTTATCTCTGGATGCAGGACAATAGATTATTTTTATTTTCCTCTTTGTGCTTTCTTGTAGTCCATAAGTATTTTTAATTTACATGCATTATTTTCACATTAAGAAAAATAAGTACAATTTATTATTTTTAATATAGAAAAGTACAAGGAATAATACCCTCTAGCAACATATACTTACTTCATTGATTTGTAGAAATCTACATTATAGGAATTAACTTATTTGCCTGATGGGAATATGCATTTTTGTACATTTGTATACACCGTGACTCCAATGAAATTTTAAGTAGCAGATTGTTATCATTTTGTTGTGTTTAAGTATTACCCAAACAAGATGTATTAGTGAGAATAGGCTATGTTTATACTGATGCAACAAATAACCCCAAATCTTCATGACTTCATATTTCTCTTTCACACAGATATCCCATGCACGTGTATGTGAGCGTGAGCACACGCACACGTGTGTGCTTGGGCACACGTGCAGGTGTGTGTATGTTTTCTCTCGGGGCAGGGATGTCTCCACCCCATTGTACCCACTTTTTCTCACTTTTCATATGCCAGGACATTCCACTAAGTTGAGGTCATAACAAGAAAAATGAGAAGGGTAGCCTTTTCAGGTTTAGGAAAGAAAGGATAGTGGGCTTCTGGTGAACAGTAGTAATCAAAGAAGGTATTTTTCTTTTTTTTTTTTTTTCCTGTGTTATAAGGGAATTCCAAAGCTGGATGCCATCTTGGAAATTTGTTCTTCTGTACTTTCAATGTTGTAACCCTGATTTCCCCCCTCAAATTAAAAAAAAAAAAAAGGACCTTCCTTTGATTCCTTTGACACCTATCAAACACTGAGGATTAGAGGAGGACAAATGAGAGATAATGTATGTAAAGCACTTTGACTAGCTCAGCAGGAAGGAGCCATCTACATTCAAGGCACTTTAAAAAAATATGCTAATGAAACAAGCCCTAGAAAGTTAGAGCAAAAGAGAAAAGGTACAATTGTCACATACCACCTGCTGACCCCCCAACTATTTCCCAAGGACCAGAAAGAACAAAACATTTTACTGTTCAACGTTGCCATCTCATTTCCAACGTTGTAATCCATTTCCACTGTTTGGATTCCAGGGCTTCCGTACCTGTGGCCCATCCCACTACCAGGAGTATCACAGTGACACAGACTCTACCTCTGACATCCTTAGGACACGGACAAGGATATCTATCGTCTGCCTCAGTAACTTTAAAAGTCCTCGTGATCAGTGTCTCCTGTATCTAATCAGTGTCCACTCTGCTATTGACTAGGTAGATTTGCATGTGAAATGCACCATACGTATAGGTGAATTTGCTTCATGTGTTTATGGAAAATGAGCTGTTGGAGAATAAAAACTGGTCATAATCTGAAGAGGTGAGATTTTGAGTATGAAGTGGAGATGCAACTCTGGCAGTTTGTGACAATATGAATACACCTCTTCGTGGAGAATTTCCACAAGACAGGAGGAAAACAGCGAGGACAGCAATCACTTGACAAGGGAAGGGCTGCATGTTTTACCCAAAAGCTCTTAGGAAGAGCTCTTCCACTCATATTATTGTCTCTCCTCTTGTTTTCTTAGAAGAAATGACATTTGACTTTGTTTAGAAAATTCTATAGTTTCTTGAGGACCCATTCTTTTAAATCCGTAATTGAAATAATTTTACACTAATGTCCTTCAGGGATCTAACATTCTACATTTATATCATCACAAGAAAGACACAACCAATATCACAAAATCAAACAAATGTTTTGGTTGGTTTTATAGTGGTCTGCCAAATATAGAGGCCCTATTTTTGCTTCAGGATAGGCTTCCTGTTTTGAATGTGATGACACAACCCCTTCCTAAATGATGTGGTCATGTTTAGGAATTTGATAACAGTACGAAGAAACTGTCTTTCTGTCTTGTGACTCTTTGAAACAACAAAGTTTTCTCTAACAAGTAGATTCTTGGGACTAATTAGGTGCGATCTACCTGTCAGGCTGAATGTCAACGTGATTTGGGAAGGGGCACAACAAAACTCCGAACAAGGTTTATATCAAAATGAAAGAAAGCAAAACAAGATGGATTTCTTCTCTCTCATAACCCCTTCCTTGGTCCTAGTCCAGGGTGTGGGAAATGTGTTACAAAGAGAGATCAGAGAAATCAGATTGGTCATTTGATATCCTGCCATATATTCTTCTGGCTTTTGTATTACATAATACTCAGCGCGAATAGTGGCATTTCTCCCATATGTCAAGATCAATCAGATAACTGTCATGATTATGAAGAGATGCTTGCTCTGTTTAATAGAAAAAGTAATGTGGCGTTCCTGAGAATCATGGATAGTGTTATCGAGACCCCACCAAGCCAGTGAAGATCCCAAATTACCCCTAACTCTGACTGAAGCTACCTTTGACAGATTATATTGAATTCTAAGAATTAACTAGTTGATTAAGATGAAGTCATTCTCTGTCTCACTGCCTCATACACATCCCCACAAACATATATACAGCAGTCCCCTGTTACCTGTGGGAGATACTTTCCAAGACCCCCAGTGGATTCCTTAAACCACAGAAAGTGGGCGCCTGGGTGGCTCAGTGGGTTAAAGCCTCTGCCTTCGGTTCAGGTCATGATCTCAGGTTCCTGGGATTAAGTCCCGCATCAAGCTCTCTGCTCAGCAGGGAGCCTGCTTCCTCCTCTCTCTCTGCCTGCCTCTCTGCCTGCTTATGATCTCTCTCTCTCTCTCTCTCTCTCTCTGTCAAATAAATAAATAAAATCTTTTTTTAAAAAAAAATTAGGTACAGTAAGAGATTAACAATAGCAGTAATAAACCAATTATAAGGTATACTTTAATAAAAGTTAAGTAAGTATGGTCTCTCTCACTTTCTCTCAAAATATCTTATATATTATCTTTTATATCTTATTACTGATGCTTCTTTTTGTTGTCTGTTGTGAGACAACAAAATGCCTTTGTAATGAGATAAAGTGAGGTGAATGACATAGGCATTGTGACGTGGTGTTAGGAGGCTAATATTGACCTTATAATCTTATGTTAGGAGGATCATCTGCTTCTGGAACACAGCTGAACGCGGGTAACTGAAACTGTGGAAAGTGAAATACAGATAAGGTAGGATTCTTATATTTCTTTTTAGTTATCTCAATGATTGTTTTTCTTTTACTCAGTCATAATTAACTTTTGTTTTTCACTTACTCTCTGAAGAAGGAAGGGCAAGATGTTACACCATCACTAGTTAACTCTTTAGCAGTTAGCTAAATTGTGTGCTTGTTAGCTGAAAATAAAGCTTCTAGGCTTTTCCAAGGCCTTACATCTGTGGGAAAGTGAATCCCAGGGCATCAGAGTGGTGGCACTGGCTTGTGACAGAATAGTTCTGCTCATATTCTCTTTCTTTCTTTTTTCCCCAAGAAGGAAAGGGTTACACAATTGATTGGAGAGAAGGGACAATGGATGTGATGATAAAAAACAAAATGTTGAAAGTTAAACCCCAAACTCCAGTCAAACTGGAGAAAGCTAAACTGCAAACCTTGAAATCAGCAGATCTCCATCTTTCTTGAAGATAAAATACTTAGTTTTGCTTTCAGCCCCATTTTTTTTTCCTAACACTGTTTTTCTAAAATAGAATATTCTTTTCTCATTCTCTCTTAATCCATATATTTTAGGGCTTTTTTTTTTCTTTTCAAATTTTTGTTTAAATATGAGTTATCAACATATAGTGTAATATTGGTTTCAGGAGTAGAATGTGGTGATTCATCACTTACATAAACACCCAGTGCTCATCACAGGTGCCCTCTTAATACCCGTCATCCATCCACCCATCCCCCACCCACCTCCGTCCATCAAACCTGTTTGTTGTCTATTTTTAAGTCTCTATTTTAGGTTTTTTAAAATTGAATACACTGAATGTAATTTTGCTTTGATACTTTCATTTTCCCATTTGAAAAATATTAAAGACCTCTCTAGAATGTAGCTAATCAAAGGATGGGTCTTGCTCTCATAGAGCTGCTAAGCACCCTGGATATTTTGTCAGAAAAATACTTGGCTTTTCTGTAGGTATCAAGCAAGAGTTATCTCCATCCAAGTTTTCTTTTACTTCTTTTTAGTTATGTTGTTTTTATAATTTTTGAAATCACATGCAGCTTGGGCTCCAGGAAACCTTGGCTCCCTCACTTGACACACTGTTCTATTGGCAGCTCGCTGTTACGTATTTTCATATTTAAGCAGTGATGTTTTCTCAGAACCGCATGCCCTGCAGTCTTCACCATAGGACAGAAATGCACAGACTGGATAGTCATGAAAGCACTGCTTTCCTCAGACACAAGTGTGCAAAATGAAACTGGGCAAAAACTATCAGTGACCCGGCGCTTGTCTCTGCCCGTGGGACAGATCCTCCTCCCTGACCTGTCAGTGAGATGGTAAACGGGCACATCCTTTACCCACGTCGTCCTCTTCTGCTTGAAGTTTCGGTAGAGCTGCTAACTAGTACAGGCGAGGCAATGACTTAGACCACTTTGATGTGCAGTTGGGAACAATTAACTTCGCTTTCTCAGAAATTGTATCCTTAAGTATTCCCTTAGTGTTAGCTTTTTTTCTCTCCATGTTTTGTTTTTTTAAAAAGGCACAGATGGTAGTAGAATGAGTTTTAAGATAGTAACACTGTAGAGCAAAATGTTTTATAGAATGACGGGAAATCTAAGAAATTCAGAACTTGAAAGAACTTCCGAAATTTGCTATCATGTCAATTTTAAGACTGGACCCTCTGCAGAGCTCAGGAAGCTCAGCCAGGAGAGGGAAGGGCGCTGGGTGCCATGGGCTCCTCATCCTGCCCCAACTAACATGTCTCTCTTTCTGTCTGCTCAACACTTGGGGGTCTGTGAAAGAAAATCATTTTGAAAAGAAAAAATATTCTACCACTAAAGGTTTAAGCTATATATGTGTGTGTGTGTGTGTGTGTGTGTGTGTGTGTGTACTCTTAGACCACTGATTTAACATAACCAATCTGTTCACTTAAAAGTTGAAGAAACAAAGTCCCAACATTGTCTAAATAAGCATGTAAAAGCCAAGACTGGAAATCTGCCCTCCTGATTCCTAATTTGTGTTTCATTTTGGTTTTTTTCCCATATGACACTGCCTTTGTTGCTTGGCACTAAGCCAAGAAAGACAGTGCTGGGAGTGGGGGGGCAAGTGGTTCTAAGACAGGGAAGGAGGGGTAAAAATGGTAATGGTAATGGGAGGGAATGAGAATCCTAATCCTTCTAGTATCTAAAAGACTGTTAAGTGTGGCAGAATGATTGTTTGACTGAGAGATATTTGTGTCACCCAGGTGAGCAGTGGCCATAGAAGAAATGAATTACTGCCCCATGGGTGAGAAAGATGGCACATGGGTAGGGTTTCTTCTTGGTCAGTGTTGTTTGTTGCAAGAGAGCAAATGTGAACAGTGGGCAGAAGGGAGTGGGACCCATGGCAAGTTGATGGATAAACATGGGGATTCCTAACCTTCATCCAGATTCTACTTCACCATGACCCTTACCTTCCTCTGCTGTATTAAGGAACACTTTCCATTTATACCAGATTCTTTATCACATGTATATCCTATATTTTGGTTCCTACATTTCCCTATTCTAATTTATCCACTTGGTGACTGATTTCCTGAAGGAGGGGTAAATTGTGGCCCCCAAGCTTCTGGGACACTTCTACCAGTTCTTGTCACCGCCCAGTTGCCCAAAGAATGCATGAAGCTATTTTACTGAGTCAATTTTACTGTCAATAAAATTAAAGGTGGACAGTTTAAATAACCAATTATATGTTTCCATTGTGAAAAGAGAAGTGCAGAATTCTTGTGGACAGATCGGGTTAGTGGCCTTTGTGACAAAGCCAGTTAGATGGGAAGTGGAGTTGAGCTGTCTTCCCTGCTCAGAGAAGGGAGCCATGTCCCTTGCTTTCATAGCAGGCTGCTCCTTGTTTGCTCTCCCTGCTCTGGTGAATGCTTCAGTTTGCAGCAGGCCCTATAACATTACCATGCATAACAATCTGTCACTATTATTCATGGCTTTTCTCCAGTCTCCATACTTTTGACATTGCCATTAAAGAGATTCAGTGTGCTTAGTAGCTCTTTAAAAAATAAATAATTGAAAGCTAAATTATATTAAACCGGGCCAATGCTGACCCCTTCACCTCAGTCCATTGCTATCTCCTTAAATGTATTCCTTCTTAAATCATATTGTAATTTGAAGATGCTGAAGTCTAAGTTTTTTGACTCAAATGCAGTTCCTTCTGATGCATAATTCATTTTCACTTTGTTACTGGTGCTGCACACGCAATCGCTTTTTTGGCAGCTAAATGCAGAATGAAATCAACAACTCTGTAAAGGGTGAGGAATCGGAGTGGACATCTTGGCGGAAGAAATATTAAGCATGTCACAATGTTTTGTACTCTGTCTGGTGAAATGGAGACAAAAACCTCCAACAACCCTCAAGTTAATGCTAGACAATGGCACTTTACGGCTGGAAATTATCTACTACTGATGTCATGCTGATGTTGCATTTAATTATTCTACACATCACAGGAGACGATGACTTTTGAATGTTTTCAAGCCTCACAATTATTTGATGAGCATCTTCTTGAAGTTTGACTGTTGTTAAGAAAGAAAATGCTCCATGGTTTGCCTGTCACTCTTATACTCCCTAAGGGTTTAGGATTCCCAAGAAGACACATGACCTTAAAACAAAGAAGAACTAACCTGGGATGTCTTGGAGTGATGACATTGTCAATGTAGACGAATTTGAATGTCTGGAAAATTAGGTAAATTTAGACCTGCAGCAAAGACAACTAAAATTATTAGCTTTAAATGATGGAGCAAAGTGACCTAATATCATACAAACTCAGAGAAATGCCATTTTACTGGGCCTTTAAAAAAAATATTATAGTATTTCCTCAAAATAGTTGTGGAATCAGAAAGTTTGTTTCTAGGGCCTTCACAATGCCTTTTTTTTTTTAATTAAAAGAGATTTAAACATTAACATGTAAAATTTCATGTCATTTGTGGTAAACAGATACCACAACATATTTTAAGTGATTAATATTTAAAAACAGGTTGTCATAGACATTTAACCAGGGAACACCAACAAAATGAACGCTTTGCTTTATTCCATATCCCTGCTCCCTGTCCTTTTTCCTATCCCCTATGAAATTCTTCCAGCAACTCTACCCTTAACATCCACCTGTTTGGTAAGACACTTTTTAGGTACTAATCACCTGATCAGAGCCTGGGATGTTAGCACTCCAAATGCGTGAATACCTGTCTATTGGTCAGAATTTCATAATGGACGACCATAAGGAAGACTGTGTGTGTGTGTGTGTGTGTGTGTGTGTGTGTGTGTGTGTGTGTGTTCAGAGTGTGGGAGGGGAAGGATAAATAGTATTCCTCATATTCATACTAATGAACTTACCACTTTTTTAGTCTATTCACTAGACAGTCCTGTTGTATTGCTTTGGCTCTTTCTGAACACCTTAAAAGAAGATAGCTGAAGACAAATTTTCAGAAATAAGGGGAAAACAACCTGAAAGGTTAACTGGTTTGAGGGAGTGTTTGATCAAGGCTGATTAAAAGAAATAAATCTTTGCAACTTGATGCAAGGACAATGAGCAACTAAGGCAGGGCATAGAGGGGTGCATTGTCCTTTCCTTTTCTCATGTATTCAGAGTGACAAATTTGAGATGGAAGAGATTTATAAGGCTCAAAATTAGGATGGGGATAAAATTTAATCACTTGATCAACATATCTCCATCGAATCTCTAGAGTGGACAGGCTCTGTGCTAGGCACCAAAGGAATACCAGAAAACCAAGAGACTCCATGAAGCACTGGTTGAAGTTTTTAAGGATAACAAATAACTCAAAAGTCCTTAAAGAGACACTGCATGTACAGTAACAGAAACCTCAAATGAACATTTTTCAAATTACTACCCCGTATTATAAGGATCAGTATCCCTTGAGTCACAGATGGCCACCATTATTTTATCATGCCCTTTGAAGTTCGGTAACATTAATTCATTGTTTTTTTCTGTTTGGAGATGTTTCATCAAGCCAAGAAAATTGTCCTCTCTGGCTCGGTATGAGTGGGGTATGTTTTTGGCCTGTTTATTCAACAAACTAGGAAGGAAAATGGTTCTTACCAGATCATTCTTTTTTTCTGAATTTCATGGAGCACAGCAGAAATTTCCCAGATAGTACACTGACTATAGATTAGGTTATGTTTGATCCAGCTATTTCAATAGGTGTGTCGGCAAAAATGTACCTCTTAAACATCACGGCCCCTCCTGGGCTTGACCTCCCTGGGCATCAGTATAGATTTTTGATACTTAGTAGCCAATAATCCTGGTACTAAGAAACAGAGATTCTTGGGTGCCTGCTTGGCTCAGTTGGTTAAGCGTCTGTGTTGGGTTCAGGTCAGGTCATGATCTCAGGGCCCTGGGAATGAGCCCCGCGTCTGGCTCTCTGCTCAGTAGAAAGTCTGCTTCTTCTTCTCCTCCCTCTGCCTGCCCTCTTCATGCTCTCTCTCTCTCTCTCTCTCTCTCTCTCTCTCTCTCTCAGATAAATAAATAAAGTCTAAAAATAAAGAAAAAAGAAATGGAGATTCTTGAAGGGAGACCAATCAAGCAAACTGTTAGTAAGAGATTTTTTTTGTTGGTTTTCCCCGCTCTCTTCTGGCATTCTGTCCCCCTCTTCTCTTTTACTTGGCTACATTGTGTCTTTTGCATATCTTGTTTAAAAGGTGTTCTGGCTAATATGACTAAGCCCAGTGACAGACACCTGGGTTATGGTATTAATACTTTCCATTGATAGGGATTTGCAGAGGCAAAACAAAATCTTTAGGATCAAAAGTAGTCATTTGAGAAGAATGGAATGCAAGAGGTGAAAAAGTATTTTGAAAGGTCATCTAACGACACAGCTTGTTAAGTGCACAGCCTTACGCAAACGTTACTTACTCATGAAGTCCAGTGCAATTCCAAGTCAACTCAAGATGGGTTTTTTCTCTAAGGGGGAACTATAAACACTCTCTACTTGATTTGAAAAAAAAATAACAGATACTTGGGATGATTTAAGTTCTTTGTAGAAGGCCAGGGATATACTGACTCTACTTGAAGTAGAAGGTAAAAGTCACTCTTACAAAACTAGAAAAGTTAGAAAGTGATTGCCTCTAAAAGCAATGTTCTGGTAAAGTTATTTATCCCAAGATCACCACTTTTACCTCCTTAGTTTTTGGTAGTGATGATTCATCATCTCTCTTCAGCCTTCTTGACCTTTTTACAGAATGAGAATACTTTCTTGTTCCTCCCTTTGGTCTCTAGTACAGGGATCAGTAAGATTTTTGAATGATCCAAGCTAAGATTTTTTTTTTTTTTTTTTACATTTTTAAAGGGTTGTAAATGAAACAAACCAAAAAAAAAAAAAAAAGAAGAATAGGTGAAGGATCGACAAAATTTATACACACATATACACACACACACACACACACACACACACATATACACATATACATATATCCACAAAACATTTATTATCGGGCCTTTTTTTAGAAAAAGTTTGCTCTAGTGGGTAGCAGACTAGTAGGACTAGTAACTAGTGGTAGAACTACCAGTAGTGGCCAACCTATTACAACTGATTTTATAAGTATGGATAAGATTTCTGAAAAAGAAAGCAGTGGCCAAAATTAGGGAGCCTGGGGAATTGTGCTTTAAAAAAATGAAGGCACTTAATCAAACAATGAATTCAGAAAACACAGTAGAGATGAATCCAAGAGGACTCTGATTTCTCAGGGTCATGGAACATGAGGACACTACAAAACAGAGATTTCAGAAGTGTCATTAATGGACTATATTTGTGGCACTAAAAACAATGGGAAAATACCAGAAGTTATGAGATAATCGTGTTCAAAGGACATACTAACCCAAACCGCTATTCCAAGCACGAGATGCCAGGCTGAGAATATGAGCCACATTTACTGCCAAAATGGGTCAGGGACCAGGGAAACTCGTGAGTAAAGGCTATGAAACAAGATGAGCAACAGAACTGGTGATTTTGGGTTTTTTTATTTTTTTNAGGCTGAGAATATGAGCCACATTTACTGCCAAAATGGGTCAGGGACCAGGGAAACTCGTGAGGAAAGGCTATGAAACAAGATGAGCAACGGAACTGGTGATTTTGGGTTTTTTTATTTTTTTATTTTATTTGTTCATTTGACACAGAGAGAGAGATCACAAGTAGGCAGAGAGGCAGGCAGAGAGAGAGGAGAGAGGAGGAAGCAGGCTCCCTGCCGAGCAGAGAGCCCGATGCGGGCCTCGATCCCAGGACCCTGGGATCATGACCTGAGCCAAAGGCAAAGGCTTTAACCCATGGAGCCACCCAGGCGCCCAGGAATTGGTGATTTTGAACATGAGCCCAAAAGTTTAAACATGGGTCCATTGATTACATTTAAAAGGAACTCAAAAGAAAGGACATGTCTCCTAATACCACCTTTCTTCTTACCTTAAATAGCATCACTCCCCATTGAGTATGCTTTTTTGGAATATTTCCATTTATGTCCTGCCAAAATCTAAAATGCAGCACTTCTAAAATTTAAATTATTATCTTCTTCCAAAAATTTGCTCCCTTTCTCGACCTTCGGAGACAGAATTTTTTCTGTCTACTACCACCATCACTTCCAGATGTAAATTGGTATGTGGCCAACTCCCTTAAGAGTCACCTTGACCCTGCCCTGAGTCCAGTGTAACAGAATAATCCGCCATTCTGCTCAGCCCTCCCTCAAACCATTTCTAGATAAAAATGGCAAAAAAAAAAAAAANAGAAAAAAAAAAAAAAAAAAAAAAAAGGCACATGTCCTCTGTACCATTAGGAAAGCAAAGAAAGGTGATCTGGTGTGATATACAGCAAATTTTCACAACCCCCCACCCCACCCCAGTAAGCCAGCATAGAATCAACAAATGTAAGCCATATCGGGAAAAGGGAAAATATATAAATTAAAATCTACATTAGTCGACTTTGACAGCTATAATATTATAGACTGAATTAATGTTCCATAAATACATGCCGGGCTTCCCCATTACAGTGATGTCAGCTCTCATTGTCAGTTGAGCAATTGCCCTGATAGTAAACTGCATGTGACTCTGAGGTAGAGCTTTGAAAGAGCTGTTTAGATGGGCTAATGTGGTCTGTAGAGATGCTGTGAGCATCCAGGTCTCCAAACAGAAGGGAGACATCTGAAAGAAGTAAGAGCATATCGTCTGTGTCCATAAAGAACCAATGTGAAACACCACTGAAAAGGGCATGACACACTCGAGGAAGCATTCCCCTTTAAAACCCATCCCTTCATGTGATTATGATACATGGATTGATACCCTGCCATGGCAAGCCTTCTAATTCTACCAGTCAGGGCTGAAATTTAGTTTGCTATTTTACAGATCTGAAGGTCATAACCTTTTTGTACTCAGATACTATTACTCAGCTTAGTCATTCAGTCACCTTCATCACTTAACTTTAGCTGATTTTACTCTTAAAAAAAAAAAGATTAATCTGGGGACCTCTTATATTAAAAAAACGAAAAACATTCTTGACCCTGTCACACCTTATGTGCAAAGAGCCTTGTATGCTAATGTAACCTATTAGAGACAATAAAATGTAGACTCTTGTATTTCTTTTTACCTTAAAAAGCAGTGCAGTTTGGGGCACCTGGGTGGCTCAGTGGGTTAAAAGCCTCTGCCTTAGGCTCAGGTCATGATCTCAGGGTCCTGGGATTGAGCCCTGCTTTGGGCTGCCTGCTCAGTGGGGAGCCTGCTTCCTTCTCTCTCTCTGCATGCCTCTCTGCCTACTTGTAATCTCTCTCACTGTCTCTCTCTGTCAAATAAATAAATAAAATCTTAAAAAAAAAAGCAGTGCAATTCTTGTATGGAGGCACAGGAGAGAAGTTAAGATGCATGCATTATACTTGATGTGGGAAACAAAGGCAGAAGAAAAATTATTAAATTTCCTTACTATCTACAGCCCGTTGACAAGTCCTTGAAACAGGCAGAGTGACATTCCTCTAGGAACTTAGCTGCCTCCATGTTAATATTTTGCTAAGGGCAAAAGGCAATCTTAATCTTAGCCCAACCCCCCAGGATCCTGTAAGTCTACTTTAACATATAAAAATTCCTTCGGAAAAAAAAAATTCCTTTGGAAACTTCCTTTACCTCTACCCTACCCCCCAAGATAACATGTTGGCAGTCGTCCCCCAAGCATATGACCCACTGACATACATCTGAAGGGTCTCATGACAAAGGTTTTATTAAACAGTAATAAATGGCCTTTTCCCAACAATAGCTAGCCCTCTCAAAGGTCCTGGAAATCTTGCTTCCAAAATTCTTTAGAGACTTATAGTATCCCTAACCCCCTTCCGCTGTCCCTAAGCCACTCTTCATGACCCCAGTGGAGCTCAATCTGCCCACGGGTCCTGTCCCTCTCTGCTTTAATAAAACCACCTTTTTGCACCAAATATGTCTCAAGAATCCCTTCTTGACCTTTGCTTCAAACCCTAACATCTTTTCCTACATCATATTCACCACTTGAAAATACTTTTTTTCTCATAGGATATGGGTGCTAAAATTCTGCCCTTGAAAATCTGTCCCTCTATGTTATGCTTTGCCCCTCCAATAGCCATCTTTTTTTAAGTTCAAATGTCTCTAGACACATTATAAGCATAGTATGTATATTTTAGTAAGAATGATTTTACTAGATCACTTCCTCTCATTATTGAAAACATCATGATAGCATTAGAATACTACTTATCCAAAGCGAAAGAAGATGGGTCATGGGAAAGGGGTAAAACGTGACATAGTTTTTGAAGGGATGAGGAACACTAACATCAAACTTCAGTGACATCACAAATTTAGAAGTGTTCATTCTGAACTCTCCAATTTTGTTCTTCCCTCACCTCCTGGAGATTAAGACTCCAGGCTGATTTTCTTTTCTTTTTAAAATTGAGTTCAGCAAACACCACACATGTGTGGAGTATGAAAGGAGAAGAATGCTACAAGCTCTCAAAGGGGTGGTGGAAATTATAGGTAGCAAAAATGTAATTATCCAACTTGGAGTTTTTCCAGGCCGGATCCACCTGATCAGAGACATTAGAGCAAATGCATTACACTTTTAAAAAGCCTCCTGCTGGGCTCACTGAATGAGAGTAATATCATATTGCCTATGGTTCTGGTAAATAAAAAGCATCATTAACAATAACACAATGTGAAGAGCCTGCTGAAATGATATACTGTATTTAGCCACGATGGTGCATCAAAATCACGAGCCTGGCTTCAGAAATGGGTGGATGCACTGAAGGGGCAAACAGTGATGATTAAAAAATGCAGTCAGAGCAGGAGCAAATTCTTTCCAGCTTCTTACAGAAACTTTGCTCTTCAAAAGCAATCATACTCGGAAACTTATTCCACTTCAGAATAGGAGAGCCTGTTGTATTGCACATGTGAATACAAAAGTTCTTTCTATGCTGGCAGCGTGGCACAATCACCAAACCAATGGCAAATATATTTGCAGTGATGAGTCATGGGCTGGATGCAGATCTGGCATAGCTGGGACTAAAAAGAGGCCTTGGCAATTATTAGAGAGCAATGTATGTGTCATTCCCATTCCTGACACATTCCTTGTAATACAATTCAACAAATATGTTGAACCATCTTTAATATATAGGTATTGCCCATGAGATTACCAGTTACGAAAGAAATGTGACATAGTCCCTGTTCTCAAAGTGATTACAGTCTACTCAGAGGATGGTGTATGGGAATTGTCATATGGGAAATAGGTTAATTAAAAAATGTTCCAATTATCAAAATAAAATAGATGCATAAAAAGGCGCTGTGGGAATCCAGTGTGGGAGACTTTGTGAACAGTGGATGGTATCAATAAAGACATCAAGGAGGAAGTGTTATTTAAGATAGACATGAAACGTAAATAAATACTGGGCTGATAGCAGCTGGGAGGCACAAATACGGCCTCCCCAGGTGTTTATGACCACCTTCCCTTCTGATTAGAGAGTGTTATACCCGGATAGACAGCTTAGATTTGCACACACAGAAAAGAAAGCCGGAATAACATGTATACTATGTATAACATATCTAATATGTTATATGCAGAGGAAGAATCAAGTGCTATGTACAAAGATCTATATCTACCAATTATAGTCATATAACTGTACTATCTATTATGCAAGTATAATATCTACCAAAGTAACTAATTTATGGTGTGCCCATTATGCATAATCTTGTTACCTTTAATTTTCACAACAGTGCATATGATTCTCATTCCCAGATGAGGAAACACTGTCAGTGAGTATGATGGCTCAGGAGCCTCCAGATAGGAAGGGAGTGGGGCAGGATCCTGTCTCACTTCTGCTGGGCTCAAAAACTTTGCCTTTCTCTTACCACTGTGTTACCCAGATATTCCTGCCAAGTAGAGAAAACAGTTTTGAAAAAAGACATTGAGAGAGATCTATGAATCACACTCTTTTCACAAGCAGAGTGCTTGCATGAGAATTAGCTAGAGTTTTATATTGTAGAAAGCAAAAAGGGAAGAATATGAAGAACCAACAGAATGTCTTCAGAGAACAGAGCAGGCCTCTTGCCTTTAGGTATCTCTCTTCTCTCATTATAGGTGAAAATAACACTCATTAATTTTTGTCACCAAAGCTATATTTTAAAATGAAATTTTCTCTAGGAAAACTCAACACCAAAAGTAAATCTATCTTAATGGGAATGTGTTTGTCAAATCCCTTTTCTTCATGACCAGCATGACTTCAGGTAGCATGAATGCACTGACATTCCTGGATGTATGTACTTTCTTGAATGGGAAACTGAGAAGGACACACAAGAGGGTAGAAAAAAGACATTCTCTTCTTCAAAGTGGGTCTGTGTGTGATCCATTCTGGTGACAGCTGATCTACTTTTTCTGATTGCCCAATGTTGTTTTGAAGTGTAACAATTCTAATCAATTTCAAGCACCCTGAGTAATTCAGTAATCTACAAACAAGTCAGAGACATTTCTCCATTTTTAATCATGCCTTTAAAAAATTTTCCTTGAGTGGATTTCCAATCTCTCTTCAATTTTATAAGCCAATTCTTCTTTTGAAGTTCCATTTAAACCCTCCACCATCCCAGAAGTCTATAAGATTCAGCAAGAATGATATCACATCAGGGTGCATGTGTGGCTCAGTCTGTTAAGTGTCTGCCTTCAGCTTAGGTCATGATCCCAGGGTCCTGGGATTGAGCCCTGTGCTCAGCTCCTTGCTAGGCTCCTTGCTCAGTGGGGCATCTGCTTCTCCCTCTCCCTCCCCCAGCTTTGCTCACTCTCTCTCTCAAAGAAATAAGTAAAATCTTAAAAAAAAAATGGTATCACATCTGGTAATTCTTTCTTTTTTTTTTTTTTTTT
>LNAC01000388.1:0-49497 GCA_002007465.1 Ailurus styani | reverse complement strand
ATCATGACCTGAGCCGAAGGCAGCGGCTTTAACCCACTGAGCCACCCAGGCGCCCTGGTAATTCTTTCTTACCATAACATCCCAGGCTCCTCCTCTACCAAATTTTCATTAACCAGTTATCAACTCGCAAAGTTGAATGATGACAGTGATAAAAATAGGGCTAAAAACAGTTCAGGCGATGACAATATTTGGATTTTTATACATAAATAATCACAAATCATCATTTAATATATTTTGTCAGATAACTTGGTATATTTCAGTCTATTCGTGGACTGGGTATAGTGTGTGTTTGTGTGTGAATGTGAGTGTATGGCATATAATCTTTTTTTTCCCTACCTGTCTTTAGATGCTTACAATCTAGTATAAAAGTACTTAAATGTGGGCGCCTGGGTGGCTCAGTGGGTTAAAGCCTCTGCTTTCAGCTCAGGTCATGATCTCAGGGTCCTGGGATCGAGGCCCGCATCGGGCTCCCTGCTCGGCGGGGAGCCTGCTTCCCCCTCTCTCTCTGCCTGCCTCTCTGCCTCCTTGTGATCTCTCTCCCTCTGTGAAATAAATAAATAAAATCTTTAAAAAAAAAAAAAAAAGTACTTAAATGTACTTGAAAAGACTGTACAGAGGGCATTGACTCTGGCAGAATTTTAGAACTCTTTCATGAAAAATAACTATTATTATAGAAAAATTTATTTAAAATGTGAAAATTGGATCTATCATAGAACTGACAAGAAAATGAGTGCTCCTCAGTGTTTGGGAAGACAATGGGAAATGAGAGAGGAAAGTGAGCAGTGTAGCAGATTATCTATCTCGTTGAGGGCATTAGCCATGCTCAAGAGTTTATTTTATTCAAGTCCTTTTGCTCCCCAGTGTGTCTGTTAAATTAACAAGGTCTGTATGGAAAAAGACAAGCTGCTAAAAAGAAAATGGGAGAGTGATTAAAGTTTGGATGAGCAGTAATCTGGGAATGGTATCTCTAAGGAAGTTATTGTAAAGGAGAGATGAGATGAGGCAGCCATGTCAGACAGGAGGGGCAGCTGGTTCCTGACAAAGGCTTGGGTCAGTTCGTGCAATGTAGCTTTCTAACAATCATTAGGAGTTCATGTGTGATGTAGTTATTGATGGCCTTTTAGCATAAGTGGTTTTTTTATTATTTTAAAATATGACAGGCTGACTTTGATCATTTGGGTTTTATACTTAAAAATTATACTAAAAGTATGCTCAAAAAATCAAATACTTTATTTAAACATAAAAAATAAAATATCAAGTATATCCTAGTGTTAATAGCATATTTTAATGAAAAATTACTACATTAATAAACTAATGTAGTGAGAAGTATATCATTATTTTACATTTTTGCAAAAATATTTAGTGGCTCATTGAGTAAGAGATGGCTGGATTCTCACATGTGGTTCTACCTTCACTCTGCTGCAATATCAGAAATCAGGTAGCCTCTGGAAAATTCCACTGTGTACTCATGAGAGAATGAGAGTGAAAAATAAAAAGAAAGATAGTTTTAATATGAAAATAGTGTTGTTCTTCATGATCACGTGAGAGGGTCTTTGGGGCTCCCAGGGCCACACAATGAGAACCATTAATCTTGATGAAGCACTCACAGGTTTGACTGAAATGCAAAGGCCTCCGCAATCGGTATTCTTCTAAATGTATCTTCTCCTTGTCAGTATTTCCCTACAACACAAGCAGAACACAAGGCTATTGCAACTGGAGGGAATAGAGGATTTAAAACAAGACTTATCCTCAGGCTATGGAACATAGAGTTGAAGCTAATTTGAGTTACAGTGTCCAGCAGGTAAAACAGAAATCAGCAGCCAGTTGACAGTCCTATAAATGCATCAGTCTGCATAAGACATCAGATGGCAAACAATAAATAGGATACTGGGGGCCTAGGTTTCAGACAGGTGAGCTGGTGATTGGCCAACTGATAATTTTTGGAAAAGAGGATTAAAGAAATTTCAAACTGGTAGAATTGCAGGGACTTTTGTAAATATTGGCAGGACAAATATGATTTGAAGAAAAGATATTTTAAGGCTAATTATATGTCAAATATATATCCTTTAAAGAATGAGTAAGAAAAATACCAATAGTCCAAAAGAAAAAAGACATATGAGCATATCTATACAAATATGAGATAAAATTATAATATCTTTAGTAAACACAACCTATGAAATCAAGTAGCCATTTCCATATCTCACCCATCATTGATGAATCTCAAACACTTGAAAATATAGCCAGTGGTGAGATAAACATTTTATTTTATTTTATTTTAAGATTTATTTATTTATTTGAGAGAGAGAGAAAGAGAGTGAGTGAGTCCAGAGGGGAGGGGCAGAGGGAGAGAATCTTCAAGCAGACTCCATGCTGAGCGTGGAGCCTGACGTGGGGCTCAATCTCACAAGCTGGAGGTCATGACCTGAGCCAAAACTGAGAGTCAGATGCTTAGCTGACCATGCCACCCAGCTGCCCCAGAGGCAACCATTTTAATACACTAGTAAAAGGAGTTCCAAATCTTGCTTTTCTGGAAAGCAGCTTGGCTGAATTTCATGGACATACTTCAAGAATCTCTACTTGCAAGAAGGTTACCCTAAGAACACACAAAATAAATTGTCAGAAATGTAAATCTGTTAAGTAAAAATCCATGATTCCTTACTAGTAAGGAACACATAAATTAATATGTAAATAAATAAATGTAGTGAAAGGAAGACTTTCTTACAGTAGAATGCCTGCTAATCAATGTAGAAGGGACAGTGGAGTTAGAAAAATCACCACTTTGTAATCATCCTAGCTAGACATATGATTCAAATGAGAATTTTCAACAAACGTGAACATTTAATGAACAACAGTATATTTAGATAGACTCAGAGTATCTCCTTACAAAAGCATTATTTAGAAAGAAAAACAGTGACTTTAAAATAAACATTTCAGACACACCTTAGCAAATGATCAAAGTTCATGTCACTAAGGATGGGACAAACCAACATTCTAGAGTGATGGATTGAGAAGATAGCATCACTTATGTTGTATTTTTGCCAAGAATGAATAACCTGAATCTAATTGTGAGGAAATGCAAGTGGGGAACAGTCTGAAAATTAGTCTGTTTGCATTTTCAGAATATTTCATGAAAGACAAAAAAAGGTTTGCAAAACTTCCAGGTTAAAAGGCCTTGTGAGTCATATCATGATTACAAGATTTGTTGCATAATCTGAATTGGATCCAAAAAACAAAGTTAGCATATTGTTGGGACCACTTGTGAAATGTGAATAGGGGCTATATATTAAATAATGTTCTTCTATCAATATTAAAATTCCTCAATCTATTAACTGGACTACTGTTATTTCCTTATTTATAGAAAATATACTCTAAAGAATTTAGGATTCAATGCCATAATGTTTGCAACTTTCTCTGAAATGTGTAGAAGTAAATTTATGCACATAAAGAGAAAGAGTGAAAAAGCAAATATGGCAAAATAAAAAAAATGGTGAATCTGGATAAACATTCTTCATACTTCTTTGAAAATATCCAAATAAGTTTGAAAAATAATCACATGCCCAGATTTTCATTGAAGCCTTATTTAATGTGTACATGAGAAGGCATAAAAGTTCCTCTAAGTACTACTTTATCTGATTCCATGAATGTGGATATGTGGCACTTCCATTCTGTCTAAATAATTGAAATTTCCATTTTGATTTTGTCCTATTGAGAGGAGTGTTAATTACTTTCCACGGGTGTGAAGTTTTTGTGGTTAGTATGGATGCTAGTTTCCTTTCCTAACAGCCTCCTTCTGCTCCTTCTTTTTCTTATCCTTGTTTTTTCTCTCCTTTTTTTCTTTCCTGTTTTAATGTTGATTTCTAATTCACAACATATTGATCACTTGATCAGGTCTGTAGAATATCAATTAGAAATTATTGAGACTTTTATGGTCACCTAGGATGTAATCAATTTATGTAAATGTTCCATGTGTATTTGAAGTATTTTAAGATTTTTTTTATTAGTTTATTTGACACACAGAGAGAGAGAGAGATCACAAGTAGGCAGAGAGGCAGGCACAGAGAGAGGGGGAAGCAGGCTCCCCACTGAGCAGAGAGCCCAATGCAGGGCTTGATCCCAGGACACTGAGATCATGACCTGAGCTGAAGTCACAGGCTTTAACCCACTGAGCCACCCAGGAGCCCCTATTTGAAGTATTTTAAAGATGTGTATATATTGAGAGACTGAATTTACAAATAAACAATAGCCAGCTAAGATATAAAAATAAAATTCTGATCCACAATCTGCAGCAACCTATCCAGGAAACCAACCCTTATCTACAGTAACCCACCTGAAAGCCAACCATTAGTCAGAATTACAGGAAGTCAGACTGCTATCTCTAGTAACAATCCAGAGAGCCAAACAATAAATTCTAAAACAACTGGCCCAAAATACCAGTCAAGGCTTGATTAATAGTTGACAGCCTTCCTAATTTTCTTCTCCACTTCCAATTTAGGACCAACGAGAGAAAGCCAAAAATGTACTCCTAACTAATGACATAAGATGCCCCTCTTCTAGTTACTTTGCCTATAGTTTCCTCATGTCAACTGCCTCCAATTAGGGCATGCCTTATGTCCCCCCCCCCCATTCAAATGCTTTTCTACTTCCCTGCTTGCCTTCTGAGTCTCTGCCAAACACAAGTGATGGTGGCTGATTCCTTTGCTGTCAGAAGTTCTGTATGAATAGCTTTTGCTTTACTTAACTGGTTGGTCTTTGTTTATTTTACAAAATATCTTATTTGAGGTCTTTATCTCTCTGTGCCTTTCTCTGGTTCTGTCTCTATGTCTCTGTCTCTGTCTATATATGTATATACATATGTATATAAAGAAGCATACATATTATATAAAGAAATAGGAAAAGCTCTGAAAACTATGTAGAAATTACCCTTTTGTAAGACACATTTACATTTATGGAGGAAATCTCCATTTGTTCTCCTCTCTGTACCAGGAAGAGGAGGATGACTAAATTTCTAGAAACTTATCAATGGAGAGAATATGGATTTAAATCTGCATAATAACTCTACCCTTGTTTACTTTGTTTTACCTAATAACCTCCCATAACTGGTCCCCCTCCTCCTGCCAGCGTCTTCTTATGTCTTTAGCTGAGGACATTTAAGGTAATGTCTTCGGCCGGTTCAGGGAATTACTCAGTTTTTCCTGGGTATCTATGTATGTAAGAAGTAAACATGCTATTAAAATTTCTGTTGTTTTTTTTTTTCTCCTGTTAATTTTTTTTTATTATTGGGGGAGTCTCAGCCAAGAATCTAGAAGGGTAGTGGGGAAATTATTTTTCCTCTCCTACAGTATATATAGTCACACACACACGGATAATCAGGAACAATCCAAATCCTCAGAAATGGGAAGATAGTTTAAAAAATGAAATATGAACCATCTATATAATAAATAATTATGTACTTACATTAAAAATAGTGCTCTCCACACATGAGATAAGGAAAATGTTCTTTCCTAGTATAATGGAAAGCAGTTTTAAAAAAAAAAAAAGCAGCATATATAATTTTAAGCTCATAATGAGCCTAAATTTATAAATTTATAAAGCAACAGCAATAGTAAGTTACCTACTTATGAAAGTGAAAGCCGATAAGATTATACCAATATAGTAACACTGGATTTTTGAAAATATTGAGATCATAGATGTTTATTTTCATGTACTTAACTGCATTTTCCAAATATTCTACCATAAATATAAATTTATATTATAAACAACAGCAAAATATCAACAAATGTCTTTTTAAAACTGCCTAATGAAATATCAGTCATCTCTGAGAACGTTGGAAAAGAAAGCTTACGGCTATTTTATTTTTTATTTTTATTTTTTGCTTACGGCTATTTTAGACAGAACTACATTCATAGCAGGAGATGAATTTAGTTGCAGAAATTCAGTCTCCAATTTAAATATATTAAATATTGCTAGTACATACTAAAAATGTATATCTAAGGGGTTAATGACCTAGATTAAGGAAAATCTGAGCTACCTGTCATGAGATAAAATGGAATAAAATAGATTGGATCAAATAAGGTGAAATGCACTTATACTGACAAAAGTTGTAAAAATGTCACAATAATTTATTCTATGAATTGAGCTACTCACTTTGGGTGGATGTTTTGGGTGAAGGGGAGCTGCTTTAGAGAACACCATTCAGCAGTTTGTATAATTTTTTTTTAAATCCACATTTGTTCTGTTAGTAAAACCAGCAGTATAATTCTGAAAATCTACTTGAATCCCCCTATCTCAAAGCTCAAGGCAGTACCTTCTCTACAGTGAATTCCTTGTTATTTATTTACTCTGTTTTTAAATAACAATGCCGACAATAATCCTCCCCTCGGGTCCCACTGCCTTCAGCCCCCACCAAGGACAAATCCAGGGATTATTATGGAGAACGTCTAAACACTTGTAGAGCGAGCTGTGCTCACAACTCCTCTGGGGAGACCCTCCCACCAAAATCTCCAAGTTAAAATGTGAATATTAATTCTTCACAATCCAAATCATTTGAGCACAGCTTGCCAGTCTTTCACTTCACATCTCCGTGATCTTGCCGGCAAAGCCCTACAAATAAAGCTCACTACAAATATCCTTAAAAGAAATAAGGTGACCTTCACAATGCCCAAGTCCTAAATTTAAATCACTCTACTATATATTGTTTAAGCACCTTATTCTCAATAAATTTTCATTCCCTAATCCTCATGTTGTTTTATTTTATAACCCGTTCTTCCCAATACTTTTAATTTAAATGTGCACTCTAAATTTTTTCAATAGAAACTCTAAGGCAGTTTTGTTGGGTTAAGTATTTTCTTCGAATTATTGAAAATACACAAATGGGAAAAATATGGAGTAAAAATTATTTTTGTTATTTTAATTAAATTTTCTTATGAAAATAGTACAGCTATAATATCTAGAATATTTTAAAATGGATAAAAAAAACTATTACCATATATAATTTCATCTGAACAGAGACATATGCAATTACAATTTGAATTCACTTGCCCATCATTTCCTTGGTTTTAACATTAATTTTTTTTTAATAATAAGAGGCAATATGTGGTTGAACTAATAACAGCAACAAAAATTCAAAAGCATTCAAATGAAAAAAAAGATGAGACTTCTAATTTAACCTGTCAGATCAAATGTTTATATCTGTCTCTTTTTAAAATCACACCACAATAAAATAAACGTATAAATCCACGAGGACAACAAGAACAAGATAAGAAATGACTCCAGACAAATGATGTCAGCAAAATGTTAGAAAATGAGAAACAGATGGACAAGTGGTAATTGACTAAGTAGAACGGGGTGGTGGGGGAGGAACAAACCTGCAGTTCTGCGGAGGGATTAATTTAGGAAAAATCAAACATATTTGTACTTTGCAAGACTGAAGAAATGCAGGGATTGAAGATAACAAGTACTTTTAAAGGGCAAGGGTAGAGAAAGGCTAGAAAGATCTCTCCACCCAACACAGTTACAACACCGGTAGGCTATTGCACAGTAAGAGATAGGAAGGCAGCGTCTGGAGAAATCGCAGAGTCTCTGGGATTTGGACACCAGCAAAGCTGGGAATTACTTAGTGTCATGACATCCTGGGAACTACAGTAATATATCATAAACCATGGCATCTTTGGAAAAGATTCTGAGAATAATGTAAATTGAAGATTAAAAGAAACTACAAGCTTAATTGACCAAAAATCCAAAATGTAGCTAGAATGAAATGATTTTGGTGTTAGAAAAAAATGGAGACAAAAGGAGCAGCAAGATTCATAATAGGAGAATTAAGTTAATATTTTGTTTGAGCACAGTGCAATAAATGAGGTAAAATGTAGCTTGATTGAGATGCTGGGCTTGCTTGTTATTGGATTTAAACTCTAAGATGATAACATTCATAGATCAAGGCAAGAGGAATTGAAGAAACCATTCCTACTTAATAACTGTTCATCTCTTGTGGTTATAGAATAGTAATTCAGGAGGAAACATTCATCTGAAGTCAAATATATAGAAGAAAATATTTCTGTTACATAGTCTCATAGATTTAGATTTAGAAAATGAGACGGGATCTTAGATATCATTTACACTGAAATCCTTTCTAATTGAGAAGTCCTTTCTAAAATATTCCTCACAATTTGGCATTCATAGTGTACGTGGTCATTTTTAGTATCCACCATATTAAACATCAGCCATCTCTTCTTCTACATAGTTGGTAAATATATATGCATATATTCTTATTAGCACCCTTTGTGTCTTTGTAATTTCTATCAGTTAATCCTAGTTTTGTCCTAAGGACATATTAAAACAATTACATTACTCTCTTAGTGCACATGCTCTACTCTTTTCCATTTTCTTACTTAAATGTTCCAAATTTTTAGATTCTCATATAGCAGGATTTCCAAACATTTTACTGCCATGCTTTATCTCCCCAAATTATTGTTATTTTTCTTTAAATCTGTGGCCCTTTAAACAAAATGAAAACTTCCAAGTTGATCTAAGCAATGCAGTTCATTTTCCCTTATTTTGGACCCTGAACTTTACCTTTATTTTTACAATTTAGGGTTTGATTAGCTAATATGAAAGTTAAAACACATTCTAACCTCCTCTAATCTTGGAGTCACCCGAAACTTCAAGACTTCAAGAGACATCTGCTGAGTTCAGTTTTAAATAGATTTCAAATTTACATTTATCCCGAGCAACTATTTTGCTTTTAGGTGTGATGCTTCCTTCTAGCCTAACCTTTTTAATCTGAAGTCTCTGATAGGATGATTTGGTTCTACATCTGACTTTGTAAAGTCTAAAGATTTAATAACAACCTTCTCTTTTTCCGCCCACTTTTTAATGTAATAAGTCAAACTTACATAATCTCCATGAAGGCAAGGGAGAGTCTGTCTTTGCCCATCTTGATCTTGCTCACTGCTGTTGCCTCAAATTTTAGCACACAGCAGGCACTTGACACCTATGTGAGCAAAAAGGCAACACAGCCCTAAGATTTCTCTCTGGATTGACATTCATCCTTTTAAGAAGCCAGGTTCAACCCTCATTGGCTTCATTCAAATCTTTAGTACATGTTCATTTTTCCCCCGTCTTCTCTCTCTGTTTTTTTAATTAAAGTTTTTAAATTCCAGTTAGTTAACATACAGTGTAATAGTTCAGGTGTGCAGTTTAGTGATTCAGCACTTCCACACAATACCCAGTGCTCTTCACAAGTGCCCTCCTTCATTCCCATCACCAATTTAACCCGTCCTCCCACCCACTGGTAACCTCCCACTCCCCTCTGGTAACCATCAGTTGCTTCTCTGTAATTAAGAGTCTGTTCCTTTGTTTGCCTCTCTCTCTTTTCCCCTATGATTGTTTTGTTTCTTAAATTCCACATTTGACTGAAATCATATCATTTCCCCCCATCTTCTTAAAAAGAGAAAAACTGGGGCTCCTTCCTGGCTGGCTCAGTCAATATAGTGTGTGACTCCTGATTTCAGGGTTCTGAGTTCAAGCCCCCTGTTGGGTGTAGGAGTACTTAAAAACAAAATCTTTAAAAATAAAAAGAAAACTTTTGTTGAAATCCAGCAATATTGTTATTGAAAATTCTGATTTTCCAGCCTGACAACAGGATGAAAAAAAAAGATTAATTTAGCATGAGTTATTTTTTGGTGAAAATACATTGCACTTATCACTTTTCCCTTTTTGAATATGAACAAATCAATTATTTAATAATTCAATAATTTTATTAGTTATCAATGCCAAGCCCTTAAGCTATGATTTTCACAATCCACTTTTTCCTCCTGTTTGAGATCTGGTGAGATTTCTGCATTTGCTTTCTAGCGGTTCTCTTTTCCATTCCCCCTGATTATAATTGCTACAAGACTCTGAAATTATATTTCCAGGTTTTTCTTATTTAAAATAACCAGGCTTATTCTTACAATTTTTTGGTCTCTAGTAGGTTGCAATTTTTTTTTAAGTCTGATTATTTTGCCCTTTAGAGTTTGAATCTGTTTTTCTTCTTTAATAATGAAGATGGAAAGAGATACACTTCTTGAAAGTGAAGATTTTCAGATTATGGAATGTGTCGCTGAGGAAGGTTATGTTAAGAAAGAAAATTCGTCCTAGTAAGTTTGAACATCTAATTGCCTTTATTAAAGGATTCATGAGAGCAGTGTCCTGTCCTCTGAGTGGTACAAAATGGAAGGCTTTTGTAGGAAGAGGAGCAGGCTGAGAAAAAGGTATTAGCAAAAGAAAAAGATTGTTCCAGGCAAGGTTGCTTGCCCTTAGGGGACCTAGCAGGGGGAAATCTTCTCATACAGATTTCTGGATTTCCTCATCTTCCTTTCAGGGATGGAGAAGGCCCGTGTGACAGACTCTGGGGCTGCTCAGGAAAATTCCTGACTGACTGGTAAAACTGCATTTCTGGGGGAGGTTGAGACTGTAGTCAGATTAGGTATTAAGCCCTGGTTTGGGGACTTGGCCTAAGTGACACCATTTTGGGCTTGTGGTTTTCCTTTAAACAGTTACCTAATGTCATTTTATTTTTTGGAGGATCTGAAGAAAAGATGGCTAATCCTAATGAATTCTGATTTGTCAGTCAGGTTCTGCCTGTGAGCAGACATATGGTTTGACAACCCACTGGCACTCCTAGATGTGGCTACCCTCTCTACACCCAGTTCCCTTCACTTTCTTGGAGCACAGTCTCACACATTCCAGCACATTCCTCATTTAAAAGCACGCGTCCTTTCCAAGTTTGGCAGTTCACTCAGGCACAAGCAGCTGTGAAAAAGTCTTCCGCATAACACCAAGACATTTTTCCTTGACTCATCATGCTCCTTTTGGCTTCCCAGGGGATTTTCTTTCTGGAGCTCAGAAAGGTTTGATAAGACAACGGTGTTCCAGTCGTTCCTTTGACTGAAATCTCTGGGTGTCTTGCTTCTGACATTGTCTGTGTTGCTCTGCTACCTGATTACCTGGACGAATAGCGTCTGCATTCCCAGTGCCCCAGCAGCTTGCACAGGCAGGGGAGTTTGATCTATTCCTGATTTTGCAGTTATATTAGATGAGATGTCCCTGTAAGCTAATTACTTTGGCAACCAAGGGGCCACCAATGATTCTGTCAGGCATCCATGGGGGCACCTTAATAGTGTTTTAAACAATGTGTACAGAAGGGGTTACAAGCTACACAGAGAGGAGCAGAGCCTGAGGGGAAAGACACCGCAGGTGTGTGGTTAACAAGGAACTAATTGGGTAACCAGGAAGGAGGAGAAGCAAGCATAAAGCTGGTCAATGTGCTTGTGTGGAATTCCAGCAGTTAGCTAGTGCTGAGCCCTTGAGAAGTTGAAATAAAGACAAGTTGAATCTGGAGTCTATTTTTTGCTGTGATCTTTACTAGAAACTGCAAATTGGGACTTGACAGCTTTTCTCACCGCCTGGTGCTTTATTTCAGGTGGTATTGTTTTGAGTGAGCTAAGAGCTGACATTCTGGATGCCTAGCCTGGGTGTCTTGCATCCAGACAAGAATGTGTGTCAACTCTTCAAGGCACGTTACTCTTTCTTCTGTTCCTAATGATCTCTGGGTATTGTGAGTGAGACAGTAAATAGTGAGATGAGCGTTGGTCTAGTACACAGGAGACTGGCTCGTCATCCCAAGGGTGCACTCAATAGCATCCACTTGAGCCGGCTACCCTGCCTACAAAGTCTTCACTGCTTTCCGGGCTCTAAAAAGAATGAGATTGTCCGTGTTTCTGTTCAGAATCTTCTAAGCCCTAAGATTTTTTATTTTAAAAATTGATTAGTTTTCTGTATTAAATTTTGACCAAGTGCCTAAAAATAGACTACGCGATATGGAAAATACACAGAGAATAGAAGGCATGTTTCCTGTCTTCAAGAATCCTTCAAACAATAAATCACAGACATGCTACTGATGGTTGTGAAGGCCCTTCTAGGGAGGTCAGTATGGGGATGTGGTCACCCAGAGAATAGTGAGGCTTTTTGACAAGGAACAGGTGATGAGACGAGCCTTGTGAAGAAGCAGTCTTTGAGGTGACAGCCAACATAATTTTCTAAGTTGGAGGAATAGTGCAAAGTATGGCTCAGGATTGATAATAAACCTATGAGAGGGTTGTGCAGTAAAGAGATTGATCAGACTGAAGGAGAGACCAGTGAATGGGATGTACTAAAAATAGTTTTCTTAGAGCCAAATTATGGATGGTCTGAAATGATAGGCAGGGTAATCTTAGAGGAGCAAAGGTAAATACTTTAGATTTGGGAATATTTTGAAAAACATTATTAAAAAATATTCTGTTGCATAACATATAGAACTAACTCAAATTCAGTTACATTTACCTTTAAATAATAATGTTTATAATAAAAAGGAAAAATAAAAGAATCTTGCTAAAAAAATAAGTTCCCAAACCAAATTAAAATGTCTTTTCATTAATGTCATTAAGCTACTTCTTTCAGTCCAAGATATAGGTCTATATTTTTGCTGAGCCAAAGTGAGTTGGCATAAAAAGAATTTAAATAACAATTTGATAACAGTTTTATGCGGAACCTCTTTTTTTTTTAAAGATTTTATTTATTTATTTGTCAGAGAGAGAGCGCACAATCAGGGGGAGCAGCAGGCAGAAGAAGCAGGCTCTGCACTGAGCTAGAAGCCAGTTGTGGAACTCGATCCCAGGACCCTGGGATCATGACCTGAGTTGAAGGCAGATGCTTAACTGATTGTGCCACCCAGGCATTCCAACATAGAACCTCTTCTAATTGTTTTTTAGCATAAATACCAAAGGAGCGAAAATGGATAGTCAATAGGGTATGTCACCATCACAGGTCTTAAAGTTGGGAACTCGACTTCTTATGCACGGAATATATTTGCTCACTGGTCAACTCAGATATGGGCATATGCTTTCTCTTGGCTCCAATAGTACCTGTTGTCTCACAGTCTTCCCTCTGAACTCATTAATGACACCATTTTATGACCCCAGAGGTCACTTTCAGATATAATCCCTGATTAGAACTGGCACCATCATTGTCTGAGTGTGATCCTTGCTGCCCCTGTAAACTCTCTGGCCTCTATATTCACATTTGGAACATGAAGGTATTTGACTAGAGTAGCTCTAATTTCCCTTTTACTTCTAAAGTTCTGCAATACTTAGCAAGAAATAACATTTTTTTAACATGATAGTATGATATGACAGTTTGGAAAGAGGGGAGAAAGGAAACTTTCAAAGACCAGATTAATGGAATGCAAATTGCAACCATATAACTTTTATTTTAAAGAAATTACCTCGTTTGTGCTGATTTTCTGAAGAACCAAATCACAATTCTTAAAGGAATTTGCAAAATCAGAATCTTAATTCCTGGCATGTCTCTCTCCTCCCACCTCCATTCAAGTTTCAACTTACAAGGAAGAAAGAACATTTTTAAAAGAGCTCAGAATTAGGCTCGAACAGCAAGTTCTGTAGTTTGAAGACATTTTGCCCATTTTAACAATAGCTGTACTAATGCTTTAGCAATTCATCGAGATCAGCGATTCCTTTAAATTGGCTACAGAAAAGTTCGACTTCTGAATAAAACTGACTGGTTGAAATTTTTATATAAAAATAGAGCTATTATACAGAATTTATAATATAGTATTTCAAATTCCAAATTTCTGTTTCTTAATGGACAGTGCCATCAAGCAAAACTGACATTTATATAAGTTGAGCACACATCCATTTTATTTCTATAACTTACTCTTGATTAATCACTTTCTTGTCTTTGGTGCAAGTTAAAGCTATGACATACAGCTTTCATATGCCACCAAAGACTAATTTTTCTTCTCTTTTTCTCTTATCTAGCCAAATTCTTCAAGTTGGGTCATTCATTTCTCAAAACTGAATCACTAAAGAGTACTTGAATAACAAGCATTCAGTTCTCTAATTTAAAATCCTCTCTCATTCTATTTTCATTGTTTCTTAGACTTTTTAATTTTTTTCACATCGTTGGGCAAGAAGGAATGCAGAAATAAATGACTGATAATCACAGTATGAGTGGTGTCCATAGTGATATAGGGACAGGTTACAGCAGGATACCGTCATTCTCCTCCACATCTGTCATGTGATGGCCTGAGAATTAAATGATAATTGCCAATGATGGTAGATTCATGGTTCCATTTCTGAAAGAAACTATATTTCCATAATTTAAAAAAATGACTCTTGATGTTCTAGACTACTTATATACTCATGCCTTTACCCCATTTTCTCTACTTCTTTGAATATACTAATAATAAATGCAAACTTCTTATCCTCCACATTTCCTACTGTTCAAGAGAAGCTTTAAAATGGGCGCCTGGGTGGCTCAGTGGGTTAAAGCCGCTGCCTTCGGCTCAGGTCATGATCCCAGGGTCCTGGGATCGAGGCCCACATCGGGCTCTCTGCTCAGCAGGGAGCCTGCTTCCTCCTCTCTCCTCTCTCTCTGCCTGCCTCTCTGCCTACTTGTAATCTCTCTCTCTGTGTCAAATGAATAAATAAAATCTTTAAAAAAAAATATGATGACACCTGATAATATTGAGCCAATAATTCTAAAGCTTGAATTTATGTGATGAAATAATCTCCTAGGAGCAAATAAACATCCATTTATTTATTCGGTCTACATTTATTGAGTACCTTTCATATGCCAGACCTTGCACATGGACCAGGAGATAGTGATCTATAAGATAGTTATGGTCTTTGCCATTTTAGAGTTAATATTATGCTGATAAGGAGTCATATAATGGACACGAAAATAAAATACAATAAAATAACTTTTGAAAATAAATAAATAAATAAAAAGAATTAAAAAATAATTTTTGAGAAGTACTATAAAGGAAAAATATCTCTATGATAGAAAATAAAGAAATAATGTTGCAGTAGTGAGGGCTATTCTAGACTGGATAGTCAACAAAGGGAGGTGTCCAAGTGAAGCTTCAATGTTGGAAAGGAGTCAGTCATGAAAATATTAGAGAAGATTTTAGAGAACAGGATGGTAAAAACCCAGAGTCAGGAAAGCATTTGGTAATTTTGAGAAGAGACCAGGGAATAACTGATTTACAGAAGGAGCTAAAGCAGAGTGTGCAAGGTAGAAAGTGGCATGAGAAAAGATTGGAGAGGCTGGATGATATAACACGAGAAATAGTGTAAGTCATGTTCATGTGTTTGTACTTAATTTTGAGTAAGGTTAAAGATTCTCAGGCTAAGTTTATGTTTTAACTTATCTCTTTTCTCTTCTGGCTGTAGGGAATGGATTGGTAGACAACAAGAGTAAAAACCTGAAGTCCTGTTTGGAAATAGGCTTAGAACACAATTGTGAGGCTTGGACAAAAGTGATTGCACCAGAAATGGAAATGAATGGTCAGGTTAGAAAAACATTTTGAGGCAGAAAAAATAAGACTTGCAGATAGATTTCTGAAGAAAGGCATCAAGGAAATAGCTTAGGTTTCTGACTTGAGAAACTTTAAGTATTGCATGCTATCATTTGCTAAGAGCGTGAAGACTCAAGGCAAGGCAACCTAGTCTGTTTTTTTATGTAAGTGGGTTTGTGTGTATATATCAAAGATTATAGTTATATTTAAGATGTCCATGAAATATCTTTCAAGTAAATACGTTCAATAAGAAGCACGATATAATTGTCTCAAATTTTTGATGAGTTATGGCCTAAAGATTTAATTTTGGAAGTCCTTAGCATGCAGAGTGGTTTTCAAGGCAAGGGAGCAGAAGCTATCTTTTGGAGAATTTTTTTTTATATAGGGAGGGAAATAGAAACTAGGACAAAACCTATCATGTACACACATGGTTGGACATAAAATGACTCAGAAAATTTATAATGAAAGTTCTTGTAGGAAGCTGCTAGAGGATATTCTCCACCAAAAGCAAAACAAAGCAAACTATGTGACCTGAAGGGAAAAGAAAAGAAAAGAGAAAAGCACGTGTATAATTTTAAACACTGTAGTAGGCACATTAAAAAAGTAAAATAAACTGGTGAAGTTAATTTTAATACTATATCTTACTAATTCAATATAGTAAACATATCATTTTAAAATATAAATAATAGCAAACAATTATTAATATTTTACATTTTTTATTTAGTAAAAAGTCTTTGAAATCTGTTATATATTTAACATTTCTGTACACTTAAATTCATACTAGCCATATTTCAAGTATTCTGTAACCACACGTGGTTCCTGGTTATAGCACTGGATATCAGGGCCTTGAATATTTCCTAAGAATGATCTGGTAGAGAGAAACATGGGATAAAGAAAAGAGTTCATCTAAAAAGATTATATCTTGGGGCACCTGGATGGCTCAGTCGTTAAGCATCTGCCTTGGGCTCAGGTCATGATCCCAGGGATGCAGCCCCGCATCCTGGGATCCAGCTGGCATCAGGCTCCCTGCTCAGCGGGAAGCCTGCTTCTCCCTTCCCCACACGCCCTGCCTCTCTTCCCTCTCTTGTTGTGTCTCTCTCTGTCAAACAAATAAATGATATCTTTAAAAAATAAAAAGATTGTATCTTTCAAGGAGAAAAGATACTTGTGGTACTTAGATCTAGGGCATAAGAGGAAGTTAGTCTTTGGAAGATTGGTACTTCCTTAAATGTAACAAAAAGTGTTTTAAAAAAGGGTGCAGATGTAGATAGAATTGATTTTTTTCATGGGAATACTAGAGTGTAATTTATAAAAATTCTGTTGTCTTCCTGAGATATGTGCAAAGTCATTAACCAAGTGGGATGATGATTCGGTGACCTGTTCAGAGATCATTCTAGAATGTTGTCTGCTGTGACTTCATGAGTGAATCAGTGTTTAATACATGGTACCAGATTAATGGCACAAGTTAACTCTGTCAGAATCCCTCTGTATAGCCCCCCACCTGAAATATTGAGTAGACAGTTAATTATGCATGTAACCTCCTCCTCCCTCTTTTTTCTTCTGCTTCTAGCAAACTTATCTGCTATTCATTGTTCTTAGAATTCAACAGCTGTCTTGTCACAATCCAATGGGGCATTGCTTCATTTTGAATTGAACAAAATGTTTATTCTGCCATTGGTAGTTTTTTTGGGGGGGGTGTTGTTTAAGCAACGCAATGTGTGCTTCAGAGTCATGGTAGCCATGTTCTTTTCGGATCATGTTATAGGCATGAACTAAAAATTCATAGAGAATGATTGACACTGTGCTGCATGATTTAACAGTTTCTCTCTCAACCTTGACCTCCACACCCCAGTCCTGCCTCCGTGTATTTAAACTCTCTGAGTAGTGAAGAAAGAAGCCAGAAAAAAAGGAAATCTGGGGCTGGCAGGAAGGTCATATGGAGCAAGAGCAGGATGGATGGCTGTCCTGTTGTGTTGAGAAAATAAGAAGACAGGAGTTGAGAAGTCAGATTGTGTAAAAGTTTCTGCTTTGTACTGTGGGGAGAAGGAGGAGGAGGAGATGGAGGATCGTGCAATAGAACTGCTCTGTTTCCAAGAATGCCAAGGCTTTTAAATACAGGTCACTCCAAATCAATCCACACTGCACTCCCCCAAAATAAAGAAAACACTAAAACAGCTCTTGATGTAATTTATTCTTTCAGATCTTGTGGCAAAGAGTTTTCTAAACCTTTAAGCGGTGAGTAGTTTTTCTCCTTTTTTTTTTTAAAGCCATATATCCCACTCACTTAACCCACACTTTCTATTTTTAGTTTTCTCTTTCTGATGAAACCTTGCAGATCATGAAGATAACATTCTCTGAGCAAGATTGGACTATGTGATTCTCAAGATTGCTTGCTGTTCAGCATTCTCTTTAGTTGTATTTTTTCCCCTCTGTATATTGCAGTGTTACCTCTTGGTTATAAATACTGCACAGACTTCTGCTATCATTTCTAATGGACATATAATCTTAGGGGAAGGATACCGAGACATTCTTTGTTACAAGTATACTGAAAAGGGGAAGACAAGAGGGGAAAAAACAAAAGTAGGGGTGAGATTTTATATTAAGCATTTTAAAATCATGCGGGTTTATGCTTTTCTTCTCTATTCTGCACAGAATTTATATTTGCACTTAGACATGTTAGGTTTGTTTCTGAGAATAAGCCGTTATTCAAATTGGTTTCCCCTTGCTTTTCACCCTTGCTCATGAGATATCTGATCACTGAGGCACCATTCAATTTCTACCCCACTGTGGGCCTTCCAAGGTATCCACCCCTTTTTCATTTTCTGAACCCCTATTTCTCAAGGAATTCTAGAGCAGGGCAGGGGAATACTATGAATAAGAGTCTAGTCTGAGTCTACTGCAGTCAGGACAACCCTCAATTCGAATTCTGGGTCTAATTTGCAGAGTTATGCCACTTAGATAAGCAACATAATGTCAGATTCATCTTCTTTAAATCAATAATTTCTCAAAGTATTGCTCAAGGTATAAATACCATGTTTTTAAATCAATGTGCATGTTGCCTCAATTTTAGCTAATGTAATTAGATACTTACTACTCCATGAGTTGTAGTAATGACAGCAATAGCAAGAAATGAAGGAGGACTTAAAAAAATAAATCCATTCTGATAGTATTTGTCTAAAACACAACAAGAAGTTTTGAACCCTATGGCATTATTTTTCTGTTTTTTTTTTTGTTTTTGTTTTTTGTGGGTTTTTTTGGGGTTTTTTTTGGCCAAGTTGTCCTTTTACTTTTTTTGACATGTAATGCATCAGAATTAAGCATTTTGATTTTTAACCAGTTAAAACTTCATTTTTCTTTATTTTCTAGTTTTTAGAAGCATTTTCTCTATTTTCACAAGCCAAACACAATTGACTGTTAATGTCTCCCTGAAAGACATTGGAAGATGGCTCCCAAAATTCATGTTGTAAGACAGGCTTACAAACTGCCAGGCTTTGAAGTGAAAATTAGTGTGTCATTCTTTCTGAAAAGAGCAGAGCAAAGAACTGACTGCTGTGTTATGAGAATCTCTCAAGGCAAAATATATTTTTTAGGTGAGAGGACAAAAATTAAACAAATGTTTTCTTCCCCACCTTGCTTACCAAATTGGATCAACACACTTATACTCACACCCACCCATACACAATGGGGAGGGTTTTCCAGCAGCAAATTCTTCACTATTCAAAGGAATCAATAGCTCTAGGAATTGTACAATGATGAGTCTTAAAAATTCCACTTGAAAAAAATTATATTGACTGGCATAACTGGAGAGAGCCAGGTGGAAAAAATCTGGGGACTACGTTAGTATTTTTTAAGTACTTAAAGTAAGAAATGTTAATGCTGCTCAAACTTTGATGGCCATGTTAATTAAGAAGTTTCAGAAAGATGAGATAACACTTTCAAATAGAGTCAAGTATTGGCTTTATTTTCAAGCTAAAATGCCAGTGTCATGAAGAGCCCCATGGAGCTCTATCCTAGCTGCTGTCTTAGGATCTAGAATGTTAGAGCTGTAGATTCCTCAAAAATTATAAGGCACAACCTCTTCATTGTTTAAAACGGTGGAGGACTTGGAGGTACATATTGTTGGGGTCAAGCAGATTTGGTTACTTTTTCTTTTTAATGAAATCATGAACACTTTACTTACCCTTCTTGAGCCACATAGCTATACACTGTGAGTAATAATCCCAATTCAAAGATCTAGAAGAATTGGTGGGTTAAATTATACAATAGATTTAGAGCACATGACACATTGTTAAGGATGGTAATCAGAGATGTGTCTGTGCTGAGTTGAGGAAAGAAAGACTGTCATCACGGAAATAGAATCTGTTCTTAGTGGGTAGAAGTGGAGTCTTTTCTGGAGTAGGTTTAGTACTGGAGAATGCCTTTGTGGGAATACAGCCTTTCTTAGGGATAATTGGGCACCAGTAATTTCAAGGAATACATTTCTAGATCCTCAACTTTAGATATGCCTTCTTTATTCTAAAATTGATCTTCCCAAGAAAGTATCCGAGGGCAGTTCACCTATTTGCTCACCATTCTCCTGCTGGAAAACTATATATCTTAACAGATCATCACACAGAATTTGAAATCTTCTGAAGATCTTCAAAATATTGTCATCCCTAAAGGACAAGAATAGACTTTTCTTGTTATTCCTGTCTTGTAATATTTCTGTTAAGGACAGAGTATGAGGTTGGAAAGGATGATATTTGGCTTGAGTTGAAATATCTTAAATTCTGATATATTCTAGGATAGGGGGGTGTGATGCAATTTTCATTTAGTGACCTTGACTCTTCCATCCCCAATCTATCTAAAGGAGCACATTGCTTCTAAAGGCAGGTCCTATGAGAGCAAAGCAAAGTGAACTAAAGTGAAGAACCGAATATAGTGGGGCCTTACTTCATCCCGGCCAAAACTCACGTCAAAACTTTGTGACTTTATCTTCTATCTATCTATCATTCATTAATTTACTATTTCAATGAAAATCCAGTGTGATGTTGTGAGGTTGAAATATGTATGACCACTTTGATTTAAATTTAAAAATAAAGTTGAGCTTTTTCTAACAAAAGGATAGTTCTGGTTTTGACATTGACTGTTTTATACATGTATGTCCTGCATCCCTCATTAGTTAAATAATACATCTTTTTAAGAAGATAATAATAAGGGAAATTGATGACAAGCATTGTCTCATGGTAGCAATGAGCAGTACTCATCCATGAATTCATGAACTAGTGGGGAAAAAATACCTAGATCTATCTATCTCAATAAGAGATGCTATTCTAATGAACTTTTGTATTTTATGTCAAGTATTATTAAGTTTTGTGATTTGTTTATATTATTTCGATCAATAGTGTATTAGTAATAATTATTATAATTTGATTGAGAAGAAATTTTTGATTCTTAAAGCTTTATCGTCAGAGGAATAAAATATTAAATTACATTTTATATGCATAATTGTGTTTTAGAGAAAGATGATAGGATAATCAATAAAATACTTTTAAACATAAAAATATATTAAAGGGTAAAATTCTTTGGGGGGTATAGAACAGAAACATAAATTCATGGGGAATAAAGATACTGAAAAATTTAATACTGCAAAGGAAACTCATGTCATCTCCTGTTTTCATAATGATGGCAGCTTTCAAATTATAGTATTCAGATTCCATTAGATACATTTAATAGAATGATTTAACAATTTTATATTTAAATGTCAACATTTATAACATATTTATTTTGTAACTCTGTATTATAAGTATGAGCTTATAATGAAAATTTTAATGTCAACTTAAAACTATGTGAGAGAGTAAATTAGTTTTTCAAAAGTCTTAGTGGTACATGAGCAAAAATGTTTGAAGACAACTGCTGTGAATTATTCACTGAGAATCCTAATGGGCCACAAAAAATTCTTTGCAAACTCCCTCCTGTTTTCTTCTATAGAATTAAACATGGGTTATGCACCTGTATCTTTCTTCATTTAATTTTTTTCTTTGGACTTTTATAGAAAAGTTTATATTTTTTCTAGCGGCAGCTATTTAAGATAACATCAACACATGTTTTCATAATAAGAAAAAAATATTGGTAGTATTGTGTATATGATGAAGTTATCATAGTGTCACTATAACCCGAGAAGATATAAGGAATATGTTCCGCACATTAAGAGCAATCTCTATATTCCTTTATGATTCCCCTGATCAGGTACCTGTGTCTGTGTTAATAAAAGGAATTACACTCTATGTCGTGTCAAAGAGCAGCTCTGTAGTAAATTCGTAGGAAAAGAAAGTCTCTGGTTTGGTGTCTTGATAGGTCCTCTGTTTTGGTGAACCATGAAGTTAGGGCATCTTAATATTCCTTGTCATCAGTTCTTCCAAAATATGTTGGAACCATTTAAGATTCCTAGTTATGTCTAGGGTTGTTTCACTACAAACCCATTGTTACTGAACAACAGCACTGGAGAACCTCCTTAAAACCTCTCTGTGAAGTTTAGCAGAGTCTCTCTTCCCTGCCTGAACTGAACATTTCCCTGTTCTATATTCATTTTAGTACCACCAATAATTCTAAAGCTTTATCAGACCCTAAATTTTCCCATAAGACTCCTTCATTTGTGTCATTATCTAAAATTCTACTGTACCTCTTCATAGAACTATACTGTTTGTTGCGTTTTGCTTCATATTTTTAAAAAGGGTTGTAGGTCACCCTCCTCCCAAAGAGGAAGCAATTAAAGAAAGAGATTGTTTCTGATATTTTAAAATATTTTTTATCTTTCATAATATTTAAGGCAGGCGACATTCAGTAAATCCTTAATGATGGATTGCTTGATCCAATTTGCCATATTCCTTCACTGAACCTCCCTATCATTAATTACATCACTTCCTCTTTACCTGCTATCAGAAACTTCTTAAAAATGAATCATTTAAAATGAAACTACTATGGATTATAATTTATGTCTACTGTCCATTAATAGCCTGGTTTTCAGAAAGATACTTTAAATCCAAATAATGTAATTAGAGTTGCTTCAAATTGGAACCGGTATTGCACAAAATCAAATCTAACTTCCTCATTTTATGGATGAATTGGAGGCTTTATGATTCATAGCCCCAAGGTCACATAGCTAGTTAGCAAGGACTAGATTTAAAGACTAGAACTCAGGCTTCTGGCTTGTGATCAAGTGTTCTTGCTGTAATAACATACTGCCTTTCACACTATAAACCAAAGCTGCTTTTTTGGTGAGTGTGCTCTCAAACATACTTTTACAGTCACTCATATACCCCCTGCTTCCTTTGGCTTCTCTGTTAGTAATGACAAATAGGTTATGGATTGGAATTTGAAAACCTCAGTGCATCACAATCATTTTTTTTTTTTTAAGATTTTATTTATTCATTTGACACAGAGAGAGAGATTACAAGTAGGCAGAGAGGCAGGCAGAGAGAGAGGAGGAAGCAGGCTCCCTGCTGAGCACAGAGCCCGATGCGGTCCTCCATCCCAGGACTCTGAGATTATGACCTGAGCCGAAAGCTGAGGCTTTAACCCACTGAGCCACCCAGGCGCCCCACAATCGGTTTTAAGTAACACTCACACAGGCAGTTCCACTGTCATTGGGAGTTGTGGTGGGCCTCCTTCCTTTTACTTCCTTTTCAGTTCCCTTTAGCTTATGGAACATCTCCTGACATAAACTGAGACACTATCCTTTTATGTAATGTCTTTATTATGAAAGATAGAGCCATCTTTCTTTTTTTTTTTTAATTGTATTTATTTATCTGAGTGAGAGAGTGTGAGTGAGAGAACACAAGCAGGGGGGTCAGCAGAGGAAGAGGGAGAAGCAGGCTCCCAGCAATAGAGGGCTTGTTCCCAGGACCCTGGGATCACAACCTGATCCAAAGGCAAACACTTAACTGGCCAAGCCACTCAGGCACCCCTAGAACCATCTTTCTTAAGGAAAACTTCACATTTTAGGCCAAGAGACCATCTTCCAAACAAAGTGACAAATCCCATATTACCACAGTTATAGCAGTAGAACTGTTTGATGGTTAATAGCAGTGGATTTTATTAATGATGATAATATAAGAAAAAAAGAATGACAATCAAGAGAACATTAATGTAAAAAGAAGAGAATTGTAACTGAAATAAGAATATAAAATTTTGGACTAATATTGAAGAAGAACTTGGAGTAGCCAGGCATAGCCTTAGATGTCAAGGGTAGTTCAAGAGGTAGAGGGAAACCATATACCTTCTACAAGCCGAAGAGTAGGTATGGACTGGATGGTGACAGATCCAGAGAGTGTGATGAGACTGACTCTTATAGACTGCAGAGTAATTCTTCCAGTTTCACGTTAATCTTAAGGGTTGCCTTTTCTGAAAGTCAGGCGGTGTTGTCTTTCCCTCATACCCCTTCCCAGCAGCCTCTGATGAGTCAGGGAGTTCTAATATGTGGGCTGTTCAGAAAGGATGGGAGACAGAGAAATGGATACTCCCTCTGACTCTATTTTCCCAAATGAGTGTGTTCTTCAAAAAGTTGTAGTGTGCTATGTTAACACAGTATTTAGTTGGATATAAAAAAATACTTTACAGGAAGCAAATGAAAGACTGTGAGACATGATAGGAAAGTAATCAAAATGAGACACCATTTTTTTCATGTTTTTGCTCCCCATCAACTGATGACACATGTTTCACACCTAGCCTTGCCTCTCACCCCACAAATGCTGCAACTTAGTGAAGCTTCTAGGTTGGGATGAGAGGAAAGCTAAATTCTCTTCCAATTCAATGATTCCAGTAGCAGTTTTTTTATAACTTGTTCATGTTACCACCTGCCCAGATAGCTGGCATTCCCTAGAGAAACTGGAAAGGCTGTTTTATTAGCAGTTTATAAGTCTTATTAGAGAAAATGACTTGAAACTCTAAAAAAAAGATAAGAGGCAGAAAATATGGAAATGGTTACTCAAGCTTAGATTTGAACAAATAAACAGAAGAGCTTCAATCTAATAGGGAGAAAGAATCTTTCCTGAGAGTGGCCAAGATGAGTGGTTTAATATTGCAGAAAAAGAAAAATACACCTTGATGACTTTTCTTAAAGCAACTTCTTATTTATTTTTCACTTTTCCCAAGGGCCTCTTACTCAAGGCTCATCTCTGATGTCAACAATTTTGACCATAAAAAGAAAAAAAAAAGCTCAAAGAACACAGTCTTTAGTTTGGGACATTATTTTTTCTTTTGAGAAAACTGGGACTTACAAAGAAGGGAAAAAAATTTAAACTCAGGTACAAAGGCAAAGGTTTATAAAGAAAATACACATTCTGTACACAGGGAACTAATTTAATAAGCAGCCTCTCCCTGCTAGCTTGCGATTAAACTAAATTGCCAGCCTAAACTTTTCTGTGCAGAATTTCAAATGTCAACACATTATATTGCGATTCCTCTTAATTTCTCACAAAGAAAATGCAAAATGAATTCATTATGCTGGAGTAAGTGGAAAAAATGATGAGTTTCTCCAGAAGAGTATGCAATGGGGAGAGATTGGGCAAGACGATTATATTGAGATATTTGAATAGCTGGCCATTAGCTAGAGCATCCCCATTACTCTGCTGATAATTATATCTCTTCTGCTATGACTTCCCAGTGGAATAATAGAATGTTCCCAGTGCAGGAGATAATGAAAAATACCATTCAGGTGGTACATATATACCAGAAATAGAATGCAGTATTTCTTTCCTTCCTGGCTTTTGCTCTGCCTTAGCCCCCATCAGCCCCAACTGCCTGTACCTTGTCACTCTAATGGCGCACACCTACGCAATATATGTTAATATGTGTTTGGTTCTATGCTGTGTACAGGGAGAATAAATGTATCTTGAAAATGGAGATGGCAATGGAATATCATTCTTCCAACATAATTATCTCCTGTGTTTAGAAAGCCCGGTGTTTTGCTGAGTACATTTTTGTTAGCTATTATGTAAATGACTTCAAAACCCACTATGGTGCAGAGTGAAGGCTTTGGATGGGATCTTATAAGGATAAAACTCTTTTTTTTTCTTTGTAAGAAAAATAATGGTTGTGTGTTCTTCTAATTAGTCCATCATTTTGCAGACACTTTTCATTTTAGCAATCAAGTGAAATTAAACAAACAAAAAGGGAGAAAAAACAAGATCAAACAATAACACCCACTCATTTTCAATAACATTTTCCCTCCCCTTTCTCCTGTTCTCTCTCTCTCTCTCTTTCTCTCTCTCCCCCCCTCCCTTCCTCTCTCTCATTTGAACAATTCATAAAACTTCTCATGTGTTATTGCCACCTTATCATTCTGTGGCATTTTTATTGCTGTTTATTTTCAGTTTGGGAAAATCTTGCTGGGTACTGTATGTCTTTACAAATTCATTAATTTTTCAGAAAACTCAATTTGCATCTCCCGCACCCTCCTTGACTGTGCCACTCTTCTTTTAAATTCTGGATCTTTGCTTGAGAGTTTCATTTTCAAATTCTGTACAGAAAGTTCCACCCAAACAACTTATATTTGCATCCTGTAGAGGGCAGTGAAATGTTACAATGGTTTTACCCACCATAAGGGTTAAATTCAGAATTGCTCATTTTTCTGAGTTTTGGCACTCACTGGAAATCAGGACAAAGAAATAGCTAAATAACCCAAGGATACCATTCCCCCCCCCATTAAAATTGTACTTATGTTTAGAATCAGAGATGTCTACTTCATCATATGAAAGTTTTCTGGTTAAAATATTTACCTAGGAATGTATTCTGGTTAAAATATTTACCTAGGAATGTATTCAGAATGCATACAGTTGACATGTATATGGATGGACAAGTGGCTATAACTCGAACCATATGGGAACAAAGTATGTGTGTTTGTGATATCCTTGTTAGGATTCATACTCAATATTTGGTTAATACCAACCACAGTCAAAGGACAAGTTCAAATAGTCAATGCTTAATGGTGGTCAAAAAAGAAATTAAGACCACTTTTAGCATGAAAGTTTTAATTTACAAACACACAAAACATTAAAATCACATCTCTTTACAATTTGCATGTTTTATCATCAATGTTAAGCAAACAAATAGTGAGCATTGTCCTTTAAAATTTAATATTTTATTTGTGCATTTTTAAGGAAATGTGTGGTTCTTAAGGGAATTCAGGATATTCCATTGATCTCTAAATTAAGCAACATTTGAATTTAGTATAAAACAAAGTACATGGCTATGTATATATTTTTTAAAGACTTTATTTTTAAGTAATCTCTATACCTAACGTTGGGCTCAAACTCACAACCTTGAGATCAAGGGTCCCCAGGTGTCCCACATAACTGTGTATATTATGTATGTATGTGTATACTGTGGTTACTAATTATAACTTATAGTCAGTATGTGGTATATTCTAAATATCTTAGTATTTATAATGATCTTATTATGTGATAGACTTAGAAAATACTTTTTAAAAAAGATTTTATTTTTAAGTAATCTCTATACCCAACATGGGGCTTGAACTTATAACCCTGAGATCAAAAATCTCACACTCCACCGACTGAGCCAATCAGGTGCCCCCAAATAATTTTCTAATCAGTACACAATGAAAAATGCCATGATATAAAATGATGAAGGCAATAAAAAGATCAGTGGTTGCAAAGAGTAGAATGGGAAGAGGAGAGATAAATAGGCAGAGCAGCAAGGGTTTTTAGGCAGTGAGAATACTCTGTGACTTTACAGTGGTGGATATGTGTCATTATACATCTGTCCAACCCATAGAATGTACAACATCAAGAGTGAACCCCAATGTCAACTATATGGCGTGTCAGTTTAGGCTCATCAGTTATAACTAATGTACCACTTTGGTGAGGGATGTTGATAATAGGGAAGCTATCTATGTATGGGGAAAAGGGTCTATGGGAAATTCTATACCTTCCTCTCAATTTTGCTGTGGACCTAAAACTGCTTTAAAAAATAAAATCCTTAAAAAAGAAAAGAAAAGAAAAATGTCACGATATATCTAAATGCTTTCCCAGGTCTCAAATCTGAGTGACAAAATCAGTATCATTAGTGATTGAAATCTATATACCACATTCTGCTATGTATTTGGAAACAACTCCTAAATTTAATAATAATGTAAGTGACAACACACTTCTATTTAGCTTTCTTCTGGACAAGACTACCCAAGTTCTCTCTTGTTTGTATTCTCTTTTGTCTCTCCCAATGTCTTTTCATTACATTCCCAATTATTTCCTTTGCTCTTTGAGATGTCAAAAGCCCTATGATCAAGGTCTTGACCGTTTGCACCTGAATTCTCCAGTTTTCTCACCATGCGTATGTTTTGTTTGTTGTTGTTATCTAAACTGTTCACACTGATACCTTTCTAAATTCTCACCTCCTAAGCCTCCTGTTGCTTTTCCAAAATTTGAATTTACAAAATTCGACTAGTTCTGGCAAAGGGTGAATTTCCTCACAGGCAGAGATGTCATTTCTCCTGCTTAGGAGCAAGTACTCTCCCAGGAAGGTTTTCTTTTTCTTCTAATCTCAGGTGCTTATATAAACTTCCTAATTTTATTAGCTTAGGATAATCTAATATTGGTTTTCTTAACCACCTGTTTTTCTGTTTTAAGTTAATTTCTTTTTCCAAGCATTTGAACCAGAGTTTTATGTTGACCTACAACTAGGTATGCTGTTGCCCCTCTGCTTGCAGTTGAAACTGTGGCAGCTTGAATTCATGCTGTGCTCTACGTGTTTACACCCAAGGTGTTCTTTGCTTTGAGGTTTGTCCCATGATGTGGGAGCCTACTTGTTCTGTGCACTAGTGTAGCCTGGAAGTGAAAGGATATTTCTTTCAAGGTAACCTTTAAGCAGTGAGTATATAAAAGCTCTCACCTCCCATCAGGGAGCCAAAGTTTGTGCGACATTTTATATGTTTTATAGGTAGTCCCAACATTTGTGGGAGTTTCAGAGGCTCACCCTTAGACTGGCTTTCCCACTTTTCCTAATTAACAGCCCCTGTCCTTCACTCCTATTCGCTTGGTCATCTCCTAAATAAACTACTTGCACAAAAGTCCTTCACTAAAAGTAAAATACTCTTCTTAAAATAGAAGAAACATAGTACACGACAATAATATGGGATGGGTGACAAGTTTATATGGCTTTCTATGGTAATCAGATTCATAAAAGTTTAAATTATTGGCTGGATTGTTTGAGGAACACAACATAGCATTTGATTTCCTCATCTTCTAAATGGAACAATTTGCAAATTAGAACCATTTATTGTCATAAAAACAGAATTATAAAATTCTGGCTTATATAAATATTGTTTTTACTAAGTGTAGAGTGAGAAAAGTTATGAATGTCATTTTGTACGACAGCAGAAAAAAAGATAAAAGAGTATTTCATACCTCAGACTTTAAAAGAAACAGAGACCTGTCAAATCTCATTTGAAAACAATGTTAAAACTTCTAAATTTTATCTCCTAATTATTAAAAGAATCTTAATATTTTATAATAAACTGCTGTAGAAAATTGGCATTTATTAACTTACGTAAAATTTTCTGATATGTAGATATCAGTTTAGTATTTCTAAATATCTTTGGTATAGAAATAGTGAATTCCCCCTTTGTAGGAGAGAATATCAATAAAATGACTGCCACACAGTTTGAGTGGGGGAAAAAAGCATAGTTCTCTTTAGATAGTACCTATGTTTTCTGTATTACTGATTCTTTTTCTTAATCTACTTTTCCAGCCTTACTGAGATATAATTGGTAAATAAAAATTGCATGTATTTATGGTATTCCTAAATAAACAACTGAAATCAGAGATAGGTGGGTTAGTGTGATTTGATATTTATCTGTGGAATTCCATTCATGAAATTACTTTGGGTACTTGCTAAACCGCTAGTTACAATAAAGTTAAGAAATAGTTAAAATAACTATGATACATTGTTAACAAGTTATTAAACTGGTTCCCTCCGCTTATTCATCTATAAAATGAAAGATATTTATTGGAAGAGAGTTTTGATTAAGTAAAACAATCAATTACAAACCATTACAGGATTCTTATCTTTGGAACTTGAAATCGTCATAATGCATAAAATTAACTGAAAAGTACAGCTACAATGGAACAAATAGAAATTCAACAACAAAATGATAAAATCATATCAATGATTACATTAAAACAATTAGACTAAACGTAAAAATGAAAGACAAATTTTCTGACTTTAATAAAAATAAATCTAAAATGTGTTATTTTTAAGAGATCTATTTTAAATTTGAAAATACAATTAGCTAAAAGTAATAGTATGGAGTACATACCATGAAAATTATAACAACAAGAAAGTGAGAGAACTCCATTAATAAATAATAAAGTCATCTTTGAAATAAGGAAAATGACCAATAAGAAAGATGTATAACCATAAATGCATCAATTAATCAAAGTAACATAATAATCCTAAATGTTTATGCATCTTCAAATTAAATGAATAAAAAAAATCAAAAGGAGAAATGCAAAATACGTGACTTTACTTGGAGATTTAAACACTCATCTCTTGGTAATTGATAGAAAAAGAGACACATGGAAGACTTGACAACACTACTAAACAACTTGACCTAAATAGACATTTACAGAGACTACAGCCCAAAAAAGAAAAAAGAAAAAAAAAAAGCCAAAGGCAGAGTTTTCAAATATACATGGAGTATTCTATAAGATAGACTATATTCTTGGTCAAAAGAACAGATAGCAAAAAACTAGAAAATATAAATTCTGTTCTAACCAAAAAGTAATTATGTTAGAAACATTTTTTAATATGTAGAGAATCCCTAAAGTTTGAAAATTATAAAAACTCTAAATCAAAGAAGAAATGCAAAAATAAATTAGAAAATATTTTGAAATAATTATAACAAAATGAATGAAAACAAAATACTAGTTTGTGTGGTGCTGTTAAAATAATGTTTAGAGTAACATTTTTATACCCAAATATTTATATTAGAAAAGAATAAGGAGTTGAATCAGTGATATAAACTTCTATATTAAGAGGCTAGAAAAACAAGTGCAAATTAAATCCAGAAAAGTAGAAGATAAAAACTCATTAGGAGAAAGCAGAAATCAATGATGTAGAAAACAAACAAACAGGGCGCCTGGGTGGCTCAGTGGGTTAAAGCCTCTGCTTTCGGCTCAGGTCATGATCTCAGCGTCCTGGGATCGAGGCCCGCATCGGGCTCTCTGCTCAGCAGGGAGCCTGCTTCCTCCTCTCTCTGTCTCTCTGTCTGCCTCTCTGCCTACTTGTAATCTCTCTCTGTGTCAAATAAAATAAATAAAATCTTTAAAAAACAAACAAACAAACAAACAAAACACAGCAGAGAAATGAATAAAATTATACTGCCTATTGAGATTGGTTAGAAAACAAAGAGAGAAAACATAAATGAACAATAGTAAAAATGAAAGAGCTGATACTTATCATTGTAGATTCTCCAGATATTACAATTATAATAAGGGGATTTATGGTTAATTTTATGACAGTAGATTCCACACATTGGAATTGGTTTGGAAAAAATGGTTTAAAAAGAAACAAAGTATCAAAAAGACTCAAGAAAAAAAATCTAAATAGCCCTTGTATATTAAAAATAATGAATTTATAATAAATCTGTAAAGAAAAACTAGGTTTTCAATGACTCATCTTCTGAATTTAACATGTACGAAGGAGGAATTTAATATGAATTTTATATCAAGTCTTTCAGAAAAAGCAAAGGAGGCACTACTTTCTTACTCATTTTTGAGGTCAGCACAACCTGTAAACCATAACTAGACAAAGACATTACAGGATGAATACAGACCAAAAATAATATATAAGCATATGTTTTCCAAATATTAGAAAATGGAATGAAATATAAAGAGATAACTCATGAGTAGGTGAAATTTGTGAGAGGAATGCAAGGTTGGTTTAATACTTAGAAACATTCAATGTAATTCAATACCTTAGAAAATAAATGATTAAATTTATATGATCAACTCAGTATGTGCAGAAAAAGTATCTGGCAGGATTTTCCACACATTTATGATGAAAATTCTCAGCAAGCTAGGCATAAAAGGAAATTCAACAATCTAATCAAGAGCATTTACAAATAACTTACACTTAGCACCATACTTAATGGTATAAATTTGTATACATTGTCCCTGATATTTGGAAGAAAGCATAAATGTCCCCTTCATACCTCTATTTGACATTACAGTGGAGGTCCTACTCAGTAAAATAAGTGTGTGTTGGGGGGAAATTAGAAAAAGTAAAATTATCTTTAAACAGTGATGATTATTATTTTGGTCAAAAATATCAAGGATTCTACCAATCTAGCAAAATATTCGGAAGGGTGAATATATAAAAATCAATTGTATTGCTGTATTTTAGAAGCAAAAACGGGAATTTTTTTTAAGTCTATAAACACTTGGAAAACTTAGAACTTAAAAAACAAAATATGTGTATCACTTATCTAATGAAAACTACAAGTAATTGTCAAAAGAAAGTAAATAATACCTTAACAAATAGAAAGTTAAACCTTATCCTTGTTTGGGAGACTTAATACTTCATAATATTGATTCTTACCAAATTCATCATAGATTTTATGAAATTCTAATCAAAGTCCCAGGACACTTTTTATAGAAATTAACAAGTAAATCCTAAACATATATGGAAATGTGAAGAAATGGAAAGAGTCAGTACAATCTTTAGAAAAAAAAAAAGACAGATAGGATGGATTTACATTATTTGATGAAATTAGAAGACAACAGTAATCAGGAGAGTGTGGTGTTTGCTAGATACAAAAATAAATCAATGGAATAAAATAAAGAACACAGAAATTGATCCATTCGAAGACATTCAAATGATTTTTGATAAGGATGCCATTAAAATCCTATGAAGAGGAGGAAAGCAGTTCTGTGGTAACTAAAATAGAAGGAATACAAGTGACCATAAGTAGATGAATATATTCTCAATGACACTAGTCAGAAAGGAAAAAATAATAAACCATAATTAAATATCTCTGTATACCCACTAAAATGGCCAAAATTAAAGTGGCTCTTAATAGCAAGAGTTAGTGAAGATGTGAAAAGCAGTTGGAACTTTTAATTCTGGCTGATAGGAGAGTAAATGGTGTAATCATTTTGTGAATTGGTCAAGTAGTTTCTCATAAGTTAGATATACATTAAATTTATGATCCAACCATTTTTTTAATAGTCAGTTACCCAAGAGAGTTAAAAACATATGTATACACATGCGCACACACATAAGAATATACAAAGCAGCCTTGTTCATAAACAGCTCCAAGTTGAAAAACACAAATATTCATTGACCATAGAATTGGTGAGCAAATTACAGTATAATCATATAATGGAACACTGTTCTGCAGTACCAGGAAACAAACTACTGGTATGTACAACAAAGTGGATGAATTTCAAGTTACGAAGCTGAAGGGGAAAAGAATAACTTTACAGTCAAGAAGCCTAACAAACATCTCCTGAGACAAGTGATCAAGTCAACATCATGATAAAGTCATTTGATAGTCATTTGATATGCTATAACAGAAATGGCACTTTACCTCTGTGGTCTTCTTCCCTAAAACTTAAAATTCTAGTCTGCGCATGAGAAGATTAACAAATTTCAACTGAGGAACAATCTACAAGCTATCTTACCACTAGTCTTAAAAAAATGGCAAGGTCACCAAAAACAAGGAAAGTCTGAGAAACTAGTCATAACCAGAAGCCTAAGAAGACAGGATGACTAAATTAATGTGGTATCTTGGGTTGAACATTAAGTAAAAATTAAGGAAATATGAATAAAGAATGGAGTTTACTCAATAGTAACATATCAGTATTGGTTATTTAATTTTGACAGATATACCATACTAATGTGATGTTAGTAATAGATGAAACTGGGTGTTGGGTACATGAGAATTCTTTGTAGTATCCTAATAATTTTTCTTTAAATCTAATACTGATTTTTAAAAAGTCACTAAAAAATATTATGATAAATGAAAAAGCCAGAAACGTGAATGCACATACTATATGATTTAATTTATATTACATTGTAGAACTGAAACAATACTAATCTATGAGAAAAGAAAGAATCTGAGTAGTGGTTGCCTCATGGGAAGAGAAGTGTAGATTAACTTTCTAGTCAAGAGAATTTTCTGGGGTGAAAAAAATGTTCTATACCTTGATAGGGGTCAGGATGATATATGATCACTTCTCAAAACTCATTGAATTATGCACTTAAAATCTGTGCATTTAATGATATGTAAAATCACTTCATTTTTTAATGAAAAGTAATCAGTTACTGAGGCAATAATGAAGTATTCAAAACCTATCTCTAATCTGCCCTCTTGTTTCTGATTTAGTTGTCCTCCATCTGAAATGAGATTGGGCGCTCTTTGCAGCTTTTTGCCTTGTGAGATCTTTGTACAAAAGCCACTTAGTAAGTACAAAGGCTCATTGTGACTGTAGCATGACTCACTGCCAAGTGAACTTTTAAATAGGGAACTTTACTCCAAAATCTTAGCTCCCTTTGTTTCTTGATCTGAATACATGCAGACATTCTCCCCTTCCTTGTCCTATTTAAGATTCTCAGAAAAGAATGAACTCTTTCTGTAGTCAGGATAAAATGTTCTCCTTGTTATTCTAAAAATCATACTTTTTACCCAGTTTTATTTATGATTATTTGTCACTCTTTTTGTTACTCAAGTATTTTTTATAGTTGTTCACATTTTTGTTCATATGAAACAAATGTCGTGGTGACCTCCAAAGCTCTTATCTTTACATAAGTGCTACACATGAACCTTCCCATCATTTACTTTTTATTCTCTTTGGAATTTTAAGCCCCTATTTAATGGGAAAAATTTTTTTTAAATGAAAGTAGACAGGAGGAGGAAACAAAGAGGGAATGAGAGGAATGAAGATAGGACTTTGAAAAGTAAAGAGGAAATGTGACTCAACTAAGGTCTCCTAACCAGACTCATGGAGCCCCTGGTAAGCTATGTGCATAATGGTATTCCTTAACTTGCCCATGCCTGCTGTTTCCCTTTGAGATTTTGTTCCCCTGAATTGAATGCTATGTGGAAATGGTAAGGACATGCTAATATAGGCTGATAATAAGGAAAATAGGTGTACAATTTGAGATTGACATCTTTTAGAATTTCAGTGAACTACATGACTTAATTTTTACATATCATGATCTATACCTGCCTTGTTTTATAAATGTGTGTTTTAATGTAATATAAAAACTTTTGAGACTTAAAACATCCATTGCAAGTTCTAAATATACGTCACAGGGCTCTGAACAGAGGTTACTCATATAGGGTTTTAGTTTTTATAACATTCAGATTAAGCTGTTTATTGTACAATACAAACATGAAATAGTAATTCACTGAGAGTTCATGCACAGCAACTATAATTAAAATTATTATGAAATAATGGCTTCTCTTTACAGATTCCAAATGTATATGTTGCTATTTAAGTAACAAAATATGACTAAGAACTTCAAATATAACTTTCTGGAGGAGTTCAAAGTGCCATTTAATAAAGTTTCTCTTAATAGAATGTCCAGCAACTGAGAATTTGCTGCATTTATTTTCTTACCAAGGATATAATGAGTGTTCAAGATAATCATGGAACTGTGCTAAATAATGTTAGCTATAGGAGAGGGACAGAACTCTTAGCCATATGGAGCTGGCCACACAACAAAAGGGACTGAGTCTGAGGGGTGAAAGAATTTCAGGAAAACAGCAATTATCAGGGACAAAAGAATCATCTTCAGTAAGAATTCAATGAATGGTGATCAAGTGCAATGAATAAGCGTAGAACTACAAAGCATCCTGTCCAAGGAAACATGGTACAGCAAAGCTTCCAAGTATGGGATTGTCATGGAGGCAATAGATCAGTGCAAGTTCATCCAAGGAAATCCATCGCCACAAAGTAAAGAACTGAAACATGGATTGGTCTCATAAATGGACTGATAAGACTGATTCTGGTCAATAGTATCCAGCTAGTTATCCAAATGAAGATAAGGAAGCTATTCAGCCAAGTATGGTTGTCAAATTGTTTGGAAAAGGATAGAAAAGCCCAAGTACTGAAGAGTCCAAAAATAATAGCACTCAGTAGATGCCCTCGTTTTCTCTATGAGATAGAATAAAATTTGAATAAATTAATCCCTAAGATACTTGCCTTCAGACCATTTCTAATATTTATCACTATATAAACACAGGATGTCAGATGTTTTTGCCAAATAGTATCTTCATGGTTGCAGGCAGTAACGCTACATTCTGAATACATTTGAATGACCATGGAAAACTTCTTCACAAGGTGTGATAAAGTACAGGCTAATAAAGAAGGTATAGAATAAAGTAAAAAAAAAAAAAGGTCAAATACTTTGCTCTAAGGGCATTATAGAGAAATATTCACCATAGTATGTGAACAAAATGTATGATATGTGCCTGAAAGGTAAAGAGATCACAGGTAGTAAGGAGACAAGAAAGAAAGAGAGAGAGAAAGAAAGAAAGAAAAAGAAAGAAAGAAAGAAAAGAAAAGAAAAGAGAAAGAAAGAAAACAAAACCTGCCAGATATACTGGAAAGTGACAGGGAAAAAAAGTCAACAAATAGGCCTAATCCTAAAATCCAAGAATTTGAAGAGTGGGGAAGGGCAGGAGGAAGGTATTTCTGACAAGAGAAATAGCATAGCAGAGGCTTACATACAAAGTAAGTCTATTCCAAATGTGAACTCTTGGGTGGTCTGAGAGTACACCTCACTGATCTGCAGTAGAAGGTTTTTACTAGAAAATAGGGAAAGAAAATAGTATGATCCAGGCATTATTTTAAGCCCATTTTCTATAAATGACAAAGATTTTAAGTAATTTGCCCAAGGTGGTGTAGCCAGTAAGTAGTAGAGTTTAGAGTTTACCACACACTGGCTCCAAAATTCATCCCCTAACCACTGTTTTACCAAAACTTCATATGGATTAGGTAGAGTTTCAAGGTTGCAGTCTACCTTTAACAAGTTTTCCAGACTGATAGGAATATGGTAGAAGTTATTTGTGACCCAATAAGTAAATATTCTTTCAGGGAGAATCCTTGCTTATCCTAACAGCCCGGCTAGTGTATTCTGAAAGGTCAAAAAGGTAAAATTAACTCATCTCCTGACCTCAAGAACGACTATCCATCTCAAAAGTGCACATGAACCTTGTTCAACGACTCACCTGAAAGATGGCATATGTCGTCTTTATTTCATTAGCTATTCCCAACTTGTAGTCATAAGGATGAGAATGACCAATAAGGATCTTTCCTTCAAATAGTCTCAACTTAAATTTTAGAGGGAAAATTTTAAACAAGGAAGAAAATAAACAAAAGTCTGTTATTTTTGTCACATTGATTTAGCCCCAAAATCTGTGGCATTAACACTCATAAAAGCATCTAATTTATCCCATAAATTGTAGAATGTGATTTGTCATGCAGGGAATTCACATGCAAAGAAGAGGTGTCAAATTGACTCAAGCTGCCTGGGAGAACCTTTAAGTATAATTTCTTCTAGGTTTCTATTGGGGTATTTAACCTGCTTTGGGAAAATGCCACTCATCCTGATTACTTCAGTCTTTCTTGCCAAAGAGGCTTCTGTTAATGCCCCAGCAGGGATTGCACCACGAGCCCCATTTTTCAAGGGCTTTCTAAGTCAGTCATAAAAATTGGATCTGGGTGCAAACTTGTCCCAATTGTGGTGCACTTTCTAGCTTGTTTGTTATAACCAGATGTATTTAAATTTTGTTCAGCTGCCTTTGAAGGTGGAAGGAAAATGACATTTTCTGCTTTTCAGATGAATGTTGGCAATGCTGGGAATCTGAAGGGAGTCTGATTTTAAAATTAAACATGAACTTCTAGATTCTATTAGGTCCATACTTTTGATCTGGGGCCACTGCCTATGGGCATTTCTATTAACAAGCAAACAGAAAATAAAACCCAGTGGAAATCATCCAGTTAAAAAGGGGCTGATAATTCAGTTCCATCCCAGGTCTTATGCTAATAATATTCAGCCAATTGTGGAATGTCTTGACCTCTGTAGATGATGCATTCTGACTCTGTGGGACATCAGATTGGGAGTTTGGGCCCAGATACAATTTTGGTTAGAAACTGAGAGGCAGGCATAATGAGAAAGAGGACTTTTGATTATAAAAGAAATATACGGGAGGAATAAAAACAAATTGCTTTCAACCAATAGATATGTTTGAGAGCCTACTATGCATTCAAAAAGCTGACTAGAGGCTTCTTTAGAGAGTGAGCATCGATATTGTGTTAGATGTAAACAATATAAATAATGAACGCAAACATGAAAAAGGTGGCTGGAAACCAGAATGTGTCAGTGAGTGCTACAGACAAGTGTCAGGAACAGAAGGATTCACTTTTACTGTGGAAAAGGTGGCATGGAGTGGGAAGACTCCCTGAAGTCATTCTTTTGAGCAGCAAAGGGAACTTGAACTAGCCTTTGGAGGATTTGGAAAGAAGAGGAAGGAGAACTGCATGAGGAGAGATACCGAGTGAAAATGAACTAATCATTTTTGAGGATCATATTGGCAAGATCATAAGAACTAGACTGCAGAAAGTCTTATATGGCAGAATAAATCTTATTTCTTTATTTTTAATAGCTCTTATCAAACAAATGAAGGGTTTTTTTTTTGAAAGAAAGTTTACTTAAAATGATGTTTTACAAGATTAATATGGTTTTAGTAAGTAGAAAGAATGGAATTTAAGTCTGGAGAAAAGGAGGCAGAAAAGTACATCAGTTAATAAGGATCTAAACTTTTGTGGTTATCTGAAAAGAAAAGAAGAAAAAAATAGCTTGAACTCAATGCCTTACTTTGTGTGAGAAATGGGAGGAAGGATATATAAAGAGGTGAGAAGGAAGATACAGAAACACAGAGGAACATGGTGCCCTAAAGGCACTGGCTTCAAGCTGAGGTTCTTCTCTCCTGAACCTCAGGTGGGAAATCTTTCCTGCATGGCAACCTCAGTGTAGGCATATATGTTAAGGGCAGAGTATACCTCCTCATTCTTGCTGTGTTTTGAAGAATATGGAAATTGGAAGATTGCCTCCTAAGGAATTAGGCAATTTAGGGCATGGTTGAGTTTGCTGTTTAATTTCCATTCTCTTTTTCTTTACTCTTGAATGTGCTCAGCTAAGAAAATACAAACAGTAAAAACAATATCAATATGAACAACCCATTTTCTTAAGTTCCATTGCTAATTGTAGGCCAGTGAGATTATTTTTCCAGCCTTATTGACAAATAAAATTGGATATTTTTAAGGTGTACAATGTGGTAGTTCAATATATGAACACATTATTGAAATGATAACCACAATCAAGTTCATCAACACATTCAGTAAGATTTAAATGGTGACCACTGGGTAAAACTTAAAGGAAAGCCATTTAAAAGGAGTTGACTTCCTTGAAAGCAAGTGATCCTTTCCTCACATCTGCTTCCTCATGTTTGTTGTCTAGAACAGAGATATGGTGGCTGGTGATACAGAAGCAATATAATGCCAATAAAGAGAACTGGAAATGGAAGTCACCCATAAGGATGGCAAAGCAGAAGGGTAGAAGGAGCCTCTACAACTCAAAAACCCACCAAACCAGTACTGCCTACTTCTGGACCTTATGTGATAGTCTCTTTTTCTTTGGGGAAAAGAAATCACTCCTGTGATTTTTGAGTTATTACCAGCCTCTCAGTGCATTCCTAATGGACCCACATTCATTAAGCATAGAAGTCTTGAAGATGTATAACTTTTATTGATTAGATTTGCTATGATTAAGAACTGCTTAGGAGGAGTAGGAGGACCTTAACCTCATCATGTATACAATTAGAAAACAGCCACATTAGTGTAAATAACCCAGAAACTGACCCTGAGGGCTGACAGAACAAACTCTCCACAGCTAAATGTAGAAAAGAGGCTACAGTGAAGAGGGTAGGAAGGGTGGAGAAGTAGTCAGGAGCTAAACAGACTCTGGGACTGTCCAAGGGACAGAGAGATACTGTAGGTGTGGAGAGGGCAGAGAAACAGTCTCTCCTACCAGGAAGTCCACACAGGGAAGATGAATCCCCATAACATTTGCCTTTGAAAACTAGTGGAGCTGAATTTTGTGAGTTCTTACAATCAGCAGGGCTTAAAACCTAGAACTTCAAAAATCAACAATATCCTGGAAAAGCTGGGAGGGGAAGGAAACTGAGTCCCTTCCCTAAAACAGCACAATAAATAGCCCTATGGAGATACAGCATAGTAGCAGCAGTATTTTCATATAGGAGGGTGGTTTACTAATCTCAGATCATGTGCGTTAGTGGGAGGGATTATTGGGAGACTTCTCCAAGAAACAGAAGAGTTGGTGGGTGCCATTTCCCATCCCAACCCCCAGCCTAAACACACAGACACCTGTGGGAACCACTGCTGTGCCAATACCCACTACCTAACTTGCTAACAGCACTCCTTGCCCATGCGTTCTCCTGTGGACATGCCCTATCCAGCCAGGCCTCAGCTCCAGGTCCCCTCTCCTAGCAGACCCATGCAAACATTGCTAACATCTAATGTATCATCTCTGCATAATTCTCTGGATTTACCCGCTCCAAACTGGTCTGCTTACATCCCCAGTAGTTGCAGGTCCCCTCCTGCCAGTTTGGACTTGTTTGGCATCATGTGCCCCACACCTGTGGTCTGCAGTTTGGTGTCACTGCATTTGTGGCAAATGCCTGGTCTGACTCGGCTCAAGCCCGAAGTGGCCCCACACTGGCCCACCAACAACATAGAGACCAAACCCTGCCTACAACAAGCAAAGAGAGCCACTGCCAGTAGCTGGACTAACGGCAAAAGCTACTCAGTCATAATAGCAGGGCACATGTAATACAGGAGATGCTCCTGAAGCGCCAGGTTCTGGTGAACAGGGGACATTGCACTGCAGGATACTACAGGAACTCTTCTTCATAAGGCCACTACTTTCAAAGGCAAGAAATGTGGCTGATTTTCCTAACATAGAAATAGACACAGAGAATTGGCAAAATGAAGAGACAGAGGAATATGTCCCAAATGAAAGAACAGAACAAAGTCACAGCAAGAGACCTAAACAAAATGGAGATAAGTAATATGGTTGTTAGAGAATTTAAGGTAATAGTCATAAAGATACCCACTGGACTTGAGAGAAGAATGGAGGACCTACTTCAGTGAGGGCCTTACCAAGGAGATAGAAAACAGAAAAAAGAACCCATTAGAGATGAAAAACTCAATACATGAAATTTAAAATGCACAAGATAGAATAAATAGTAGACTCGAGGAAGCAGAAGAATGGATCAGTAACCTGGAGGACAGAGTAATGGAAAGTAATCAAGCTGAACAGGAGAGGAAAAAAATAATAATAGAACATGAAAATAGATTTAGGGAACTCAGTGACACCATCAAGTATAATAACAACCACATTACAGGGATCCCAGAAAGAGAAGAGAGGGGAAAAAAAAAAGGGCAGAAAATTTATGTGAGGAAATAATAGCTGAAAACTTCCTGAATCTGGGGAAGGAAACAGAATCCAGATCCAGGAGGCACAGAGAGTCCACAACAGAATAAACCTAAGGAAATCCACTCCAAGACACACAATAATTAAAATGGCAAAACATTAGTGATAAAGAGAAAAATTTAAAAGCAGCAAGAGGAAAACAGTTACCTACAAGGGAAACTCCATAAGGCTAGCAGCTTAATTTTCAGCAGAAACTTTGTAGGCAAGAAGAGAGGGGCATGATATACTTAAAGTGCTATAAGAAAAAAATCTGCCACTGAGAATACTCTATCCACCTAGACTATCATTCAGAATAGAAGGAGAGATTTAGAGTTTCCCAGATAAAAATTAAAGGAATTCGCGGCCACTAAATCAACCCTACAAGAAACATTAAAGGGGACTCTTTGAGTGGAATGAAAGACCATAAGTAGGAGTCAGAAAAATAGAAAGCATAAAAGCAGTGAAATTCAGTATATCTATAAAAATCAGTCAAGGGACTCATAAAATAAAAGGATATAAAGTATGACACTATATATTAAAATGTGGAAGGAGACAAGTTAAAAAAAATGGATTCAAACTTAAAGACCAACTTAACCACCATGCATATAGAGTACTATATGCATAAGACATTATAATCAAACCTAATGGTAACCACAAATCAAAAACCAGTAATAGATATGCAAAAAAATGAAAATAAAGGAATCAAGTATATCACTAAAGAAAGCCAGCAAACTGTGAGAGAAGAGAGCAAGAGAAGGTCACAGAGAAGAAACTACAAAAACAACCAGAAAACAAGTAACAAATGACAATAGGTACACACCTATCAATAATTACTTTGAATGTAAATAGACTACACACTCCAATCAAAAGACATAGGATGACAGGATGGATAAAAAAAGGAAGATCCATCTATATGCCTCCTATAAGAGACTTATTACAGATACAAAGAAAGACACATGCAGATTGAAAAATGAAGGGATGGAAAAGCATTTATCATTCAAATGGAAGTGAAAAGAAAGCCAGGGTAGCAATATAATAATAAGGGAACAATCCAACAAGAAATTATAAAAATTATAAATATTTATGTACCCAACATGGGAACACCCAAATGCATAAACAGTTAATAACAAACATAAAGAAACTAATTAATGGTAATACAATAATAGGAGGGTACTTTAACATTCCACTTACACCAATGGATAGATTATCCAAACCGAATTTCAACAAGGAAACAGTTGCTTTGAATGGCATGTTGGAGCAGATGGATCTAACAGATATATTCAGAACATTCCATCTTAAAAAAGCAGAACACACATTCTTCTCAAATGCACATGGAACATTCTCTAAGGATAGATTACTTATTAGGTCACAAAACAAGTCTCAACAAATTCAAGAAGACTGAAATCATACAATGAATCTTTTCTGATCACAGTGCTATGAAACTATAAATAAAACACAAGAAAAACTGGAAAGAACACATGTAAATGGAAGTTAAATAACATGCTTCTAAGCAATGAATGGGTCAACCAAGAAATCAAAGAGGAAATAAAAAGATAAATAGAGATAAATGAAAATGAAAACAATGGTCCAACATCTTTAGAATCCAGCAAAAGCTGTACAGAGGGAAGTTTGTAGCAATACAGGCCTACCTCAAGAAGCAAGAAAAAATCTCAAATAAACAATCTAATCTTACACCTAAAGGAGCTAGGAAAAGAAGAACAAACAAAAGCCAAAACCAATAAAAGGAAGGAAATAATAAACACTATAACAGAAATAAGTGAAACAGAAAAAATAGAACAGATCAATGAAACCAGGGGCTGGTTCTTTGTAAAGATCAACAAAATTGATAAATCTTTAGCCAAACTCTTCTGGGAGAGAGAAAGAAGACTCAAATAAACAATATCAGAATCGAAAGAAGAGAAATAATAGCTGACACCACAGAAATACGAAGAATAAGAGAATATTATGACAATTATATGCCAACAAATTGAACAACCCAGAAGAAATGCATAAATTCCTAGAAACATATGTCCTCCCAAAACAAATTAGGAAGAAATAGAAAATTAACAGACTTGTTACCAGCAGTAAAATTGAATCAGTAATTTAAAAAACTCCCAAAAAACAAAAGTCCAGGACCAAATGGCTTCACAACTGAATTATAACATTTAAAGAAGAGTTAATATCTCTTCTTCTCAAACTATTCCAAAAAATAGAAGAGGAAGGAAAGCTTGCAACTTTATTCTATGAGGCCAGCATTACCCTAACACCAAAACCAGATAGTCACTGCAGAAAAAGAGAACTATGAGCCAATATCTGTGGTGAACATAGATGCAAAATTCCTCTACACGATATTAGCAAATTGAATACAACAATACATTTAAAAAATCATTTACTGTATTTGAGTGGGATTTATTCCTGGGATGGTTCAGTATCTGAAAATCAATCAACATGATACATCAACAAGAGAAAGAAAAAAACCCATATGATTATTTCAATAGATACAGAAAAAGCCTTTGATAAAGTACAACATCTGTTCTTGATAAAAACCCGCAACAAAGTAGGGTCACTAGGAACATACCTCAGATTAATAAAGTTGTGTGTGAAAAATGCACAGCTAACATCACACTTAATGGTGAAAACAGAGCTTTTCCCCTAAGGTCAGAAACAAGGCAAGGATGTCCTCTCTCACCACTTTATTTAACACAGTACTGGAAGTCCTAGCCATAGCAGTCAGATAAGAAAAAGAAATAAAAGACATCGAGATTGGTAAGGAAGAAGTTTCACTACTTGCAGATGACCTTATACGCTATATAGAAAACCCTAAAGATTCCACCAGAAAACTACTTGAACTGATAAATGAATTCAGTAAGATCATAGGATAAAAAATCAATTGCATTTATGTACACTAATAATGATGTAGCAGAAAGAGAAATAACAACAACAACAAAAAATCCCATTTGCAGTTTGCACCAAAAGGAATGAAATACCTAGGAATAAACTTAACCAAGGAAGCAGAAAACCTGAACTCTGAAAATTATAAAACTTTGATAAAAGAAATTGAAAATGACACAAACCAATGGAAAGACATTCTATGCTCATGGACTGGAAAAACAAATAAAAATATCTACTACCCAAAACAATCTACAGAATGAATGCAATCCCTATCAAAATGCCAACAGTATTTTCCACAAAAGTAGAACAAATAATCCTAAAATTTGTATGGAACCACACAAGACCTTGAATAGCCAAAGCAATCTTAGAAGAACAAACTGGAAGTATCACAATCCCAAATTTTAAGATATATTACAAAGCTGTAGTAATCAAAACAGTACGGTATTTGGAAAATAAAAGTAGACATATAGGTCAATGGAACAGAATAGAGAGACCAGAAATAAATCCATTATATGGTCACTTAATCTTCAACAAAGGAAGAAGAATATGCAATTGGAAAAAGTCTCTTCAACATATGGTTTTGAGAAAACTGGATAGCCACATGCAAGAGAATGAAAATGGACCACTTCTTACACCATACACAAAAATAAACTCACAATGGATTCATTTAGACCTAAATCTGAGACCTGAAACCATAAAAATCCTAAAAGAGAGGACAGGCAACAATTTTTGTTACATCAGCCATAGCAGCATTGGAGCTACATCAAAATAAAAAACTTCTGCACAGCAAAGGAAACAATCAACAAATCTAAAAGGCAAATTACTGAATGGGAGAAGATATTTGCAAATGACGTATCTGATAAGAGGTTAGTATCCAAAATATATAAAGAACATATTCAATTCAACACCCCCCAATAACCTAATTAAAAATGGGCAGAATATATGAACAGACATTTCTCCGAAGAAGACATACAGGTGGCCAACAAACACATGAAAAGATGCTTATCACCATTCATCATTAGAGAAATGCAAATCAAAACCAAAATGAGATATTGCCTCACACCTGTCAGAATGGCTAAAATCAAAAACACAAGAAATAGTAAGTGTTAGTGTGGATGTATGAAAAAAACCCTTGTGTACTGTTGGTGGGAATGAAAACTGGTGTAGCCACTGTAGAATACAGTATGGAGTTTCTTCAATAAATTAAAAATAAAAATAACATATAATTCAATAATTCCACTACTGGATATTTACTCAAAGAAAATGAAAACACTTATTTGAAAAGTTATCAATGCCCCTATGTTTATAGTAGTATTACTTACAATAGCCAAATTATGGAAGCAGCCCAAGTGTTCATTGATAGATGAATAGATAAAGGAGATGTGGTATATATACAATGGAATATTACTCAGCCATAAAAAGAATGAAATCTTGCCATTTGCCACAACATGGATGAATCTAGAGAGTATAATGCTAAGTGAAATAAGTCAGTCAGAGGAAAACAAATACCATGTGATTTCATTCATATGTGACTTTAAGAAACAAAACAAAGAAAAAAAAAGAGACAAATCAAAAAACACTCTTAACTATGCAGAACAAGCAGATGGTAACCAGAAGGGAGATGGGTGCGATAGGTGAAGGGGATTAAGAACACACTTACCACCATGACCACTGAGTAATATATAGAATTATTGTATATAGAATTTATTATAATATATATTGTATATAATAAATTATATATAATACATTATATATAATACCATATATTGTATATATAATTATAATATATAGAATAATATATAGAATATAAGAATAATATATAGAATTATCATTATATTTGACACCTGAAAGTAATATAACACTCCATGTAATCCATATTGAAATTTTTAAAAACTGCTTAGAAATAGATTAGATATGCTAAAGTAAAAATGTTCTTATTTTTAGATGTAGTAAAAGACTGAAACACAGGAATTATTTAGGAAACATTTGCTAGATGAATCTGTGGATGGTTAAATAATAAATTTGTTATTTACTCTCTCCCAGTGTGATTAATTTCATTAATTTCATCCTTCTAATCTGGCATTGGCACCTTTGCATCTCATTTCTCTATCAGATAGCAAAGAAAGAGAAAGACATCAGCTAACTGTTGTTCATTTTTAACTCTTTCATATCTCAGCAGATTGGGAGGTGTAATTTATTGGCGATAGTCACCATATTAAGAGATCANCAGATAGCAAAGAAAGAGAAAGACATCAGCTAACTGTTGTTCATTTTTAACTCTTTCATATCAGCAGATTGGGAGGTGTAATTTATTGGCGATAGTCACCATATTAAGAGATCATGGAGATAAATAGATAAAAATTAATGCTTAGAAAAACGAGGCAAGTTCTAATAAACTAAATATGTAAACAAAACAAAACAACCCTTACAAATACATGAGGGGAAAGGCCTTAACCAAACAGGAAATAATGAAAGGACTTGAAAAGTGAGGTCACAGAAGAGGAAGTGGCTTTAAAAATATGAAACGGTATTCAACCTCACAAACTATTAAACAGCGGCAAAAAAGAAAAATAATTACCTTCAACTTTCAATACTCAGAATAATAAATATCAAAAAGCTGGTCTGGAGGTGGGAAAACATGTTTTTTCCTTCTGTTGGTAGGAATGCATTTTGCTGTNATATCAAAAAGCTGGTCTGGAGGTGGGAAAACATGTTTTTTCCTTCTGTTGGTAGGAATGCAATGTGGTGTCACCATTTTGCTGCNGGAATGCATTTTGCTGTGCAATTTTATAGCATCTACCAAAACCCAACGACTTACTAATTCTATTCAAAGGACTTTATCATACAAATATATTTGCACATATGCACAGGGATGTATATGTAATAATGTTTGTTATCAATGGTAAAATTTCTTTTAAGGCTTTATTTATTTGAGAGAAAGAGAGCATGAGTGGCAGGGAGGGACAGAAGGAGAGGGAGAAGCAGGCACCCTGCTGAGCAAGGCTAGATCCCAGGACCAGATCCCAGGAATCACGACTTGAGCCAAAGGCAGACGCTTAACTGACTGAGCCGCCCAGGTGCCCCAGTGGTAAAAGTTTTTTAACAGGCATGGGATATCCTTTCTTTTTGCTAAGGCGCTACCTATAGTTGTTTTTCATAATATGAATATCTTAATTATATAATCAAATGCTAAGAAGACTTAAAAAAGTGGATGTTTATGTGCTAAGGTGGAAGAATCCACAAGACACATTAAGAGGAATGGTGAGCAGCCCTTGTGTACATATGCCTGTACGTTTATATGCTTGTAATGCTTTGAATAATTATATTGGTCAGTGTTCTTCATCTTCCTAAGGTCACGGACTGAAATCTTACCCTTGAGCCAGTTATTTAGTAAATTTTATCACCCAGAAGAAGGTATTAGAATGGTACAATGCAATTTATCCCCAATACTGAAGAAGGAAATTAAAGTTATCTTTTACACTGACACCATTCTATCACCCTCCTATGGGGCCCATTGCAAAGTAATATTTAATACCTGAGCTGAGAATACAGTCCACAAGTAGGTCCTAGTAATATGAGAAAGCAAGCTCTAGTTACTCTGATGAATACTTTATCTGGTTCATGGGAAAATTAAATTCTCCTTGCCCTTGGGCTGATCAGATCAGGCCCATGAGATGTTGTGTATCTTTTTCAGCCAAAACACCAGTAAGGTTATTGGTCATTAAATTATCCACCCCGTAGTCCAACATTGTTATTTGATTTAAAGATGTCCTACAGTAGTGAATCCCACAGACCTATTATCACTATATTTAAGGTTATTGCCTTTAATTTGTTTCAAATTTGCCAGCCCTTCTGCATTGCCCCTGGTATCTTATTTACCTGATGTACAATAGAATTTTCTTTCCTTCTGTGCTGTCAGTTTGCTTATGTTGCTTTGCTAGAGTGCAAATGACTCCATATTTCATGACCTTAAGTGTTCTCTCACCCTGTCCCCCATTTCCCTATTTTAGTCCAGGATATCTATCTTTTGGAAGGTAACTTTAAGGTTCAGTTGTGGACCTACTTCAGGTTACATAGTTCATGACAATGACAAATATGTATAATGATGGGTGACCTTGAAACTGACTGACATTTTAATTTTACCTGGATGTGATCTAAAATGCCACAAGGCACAAATATGATCTGGAAATTTCACACAACCACAGAAAAAATTTTATTGTTTTTCTTCCTATAGACAGATGTCTAAGAGATAAAGTGCTATAGTAGAGGAGAGAGAAGGGAAAAAAATGACAACAAAAAAACCCAGACTTTTTTTGAGACAGGTCTGGTTTTGAAACCCAGCAGTGCTGCTACTTAAACTGCATCACCTTGAAAAGTTACATAAACGCTATAAGCTTTAGTTTACTCTGTATAATAGGTATGATGATGTATATTTACCAAGTTGTTCAACCTAGCACATAACAGGTGTTCAAATAGTTTAAGTTTTATTTTTTAAGTAGAGACAGGCTATTTCTTTTAAAGATAAATTGGATAAATTGTTATTCCGGGGGCAGAAATTTGTGAGAAACAGTTGAGAAAATCAGACTATATGAACCATATAAATAATAAATTTAGAAACAGTCATGTATTAATTAATTGGCAAAATATAAATATCATTTTATCGTACATTTGTTCTAACACCAGCTTATGTTTTTCAAAGATAATTTGGGTAAATAAGCATGGGTGAAGGAAAAAAATGAACACCTGACCTTCTAAATGAACCATATGGTAAAGAAGAGGGAGTATTGGCAGTATTTAAAGCTAGAATCTTGTTTGGCTCAACTATCGAGTAACTAGGAAAACTTCTGTTTTATCATCTGTTAAATTGAAATGTTGTGCAAGAAGTTCCCTTAGGTTCTTCATAGTTTTATAATTCTATAATTTAATAATACCTGACCTTTCCCTGTCCAAGTGTCCTTTTTTCACTACTGGCTTCTTCTCAATTCTTCCCTTGTTGTTGACAAATTTAACCAGTTTTGTGTATCTATATATACTTAGTCAAGTTCTATTTTTCCATTCCCTTAGCGAGCTTATGAAATTTCTTCTCAGTTCCTGCTTTGCAGCAAAGGAGGGGCTTAGTCAGTAAGGTGCTGGTAAAGGTTTAACAATTAGGTTTCTACCAAAAAAAGGTTGAGGGGGAGAGAGAACCCTGATTTGTAGCATTTGCCAATTTCTGTGGTGAAAATACTCCCTCCATGGTTTATTGCAATCTATCAATGTGATATTTCTGAAACTAGAGCCTGAAGAGAAAAATTGACATTAACATACCATTGTATAGTATTCCCACAAACAGATACAATAGACATCAAACATGGGTAACATAAAAATGTAATCAAATAATTACAAAGTAATACATTTTAAGTATTTGTTACCCTTGTTTTTATTAGTTTATTTCATTGTAGGTTAATATAATTGAATTTTTAATAATGGCAGTCTTCAAAAATTAGCTTATGAAATTCCTGAAAATGTAGCAATTGGTTCTTTTGAGCTGGTATGAGCTGACTCCAGCACTGGCACTTAGTTCTGAAATTGAATTCAAAAGAAACCCCGTCGAGAGAGGAGCGGCAAGATGGCGGAGGAGTAGGAGACTGATTATCATCAGGTCCCAGGAATTC
>LNAC01000387.1:1580798-1645162 GCA_002007465.1 Ailurus styani | reverse complement strand
CTGTTTGCATCCAGTGGCAGTGTTAAATTCTTGGGTAAGGGGATCCGCAGGTCTTTCACTCCACACAAGCGCAATGCAAACATTTTTTAAGCATGCAAACAGTAAACACATCTTCCCCCACTCTTACAACCCAATGCAAATATTTAACATTTATCTTATGTTTCTTATTATCAAAGCACCTTCTATCATGTTAGAGAAATGCATTTTACTTTTACTCACTATATAAATGAAAACATAGGGATATAAAGAGAAAAATAACTTAGACTATACATACTGTCTATGACATTGCTGATACCTGAATTCAGAATTTCTAAGGTACATTCTCATAAATGAAAGTGTAAGACATAGAAGTCTTGGCCAATTAGAGCCATAGAATGGGAATACCTGCTCAGTGAAAAGTGTGTAACTTATAAATGTCTTACCAGTATCTTTTCCCAGAAGTCATTTGTTTCCATATTCTTCACCAAATGGTCTGAATAAAATAATTAATGGCCTAATTACTTAAGATCTTTGAAACAGTTAAAGAGAATCTGATGAATGGATTAAAAATTCTGTCCTTTTTATGAGTATCATTATTGTAAATCTGGTTATATATGGAGTTTTTTTTGAGCATTATTAATCATTCTTAAATGCTAAGAGAGAAGATTTAGACTTTTCTTTTAAAAAGTTCTCTCTTAATGTTTACCAGGCCACAAAAAAACCCTACTAAAATATTCATTATATTTGTAATTACTCGGTAGCCATCAACATATTGAGCTATTTGAAATCATATTTCCTGGAGACCAGTTGTTTTCCAAAAGAAAATCTTCTTCTAAATAATGATCATTTAATTTTAGTATGAAATCAACCCCTTCGGGCGCCTGGGTGGCTCAGTGGGTTAAAGCCGCTGCCTTCGGCTCAGGTCATGATCCCAGGGTCCTGGGATCGAGGCCCGCATCAGGCTCTCTGCTCAGCAGGGAGCCTGCTTCCTCCTCTCTCCTCTCTCTCTGCCTGCCTCTCTGCCTATTTGTAATCTCTCTCTCTCTGTGTCAAATGAATAAATAAAATCTTTAAAAAAAAAAAAAGAAATCAACCCCTTCTTAAGGCAAAATCCTGTCCAAAGCCACTGTGATTTTGAACTCAAGAGAGAAATCAATCCCAACTGAAAACTGCACTCTTCTGCACAATCTTATTTTATAGGGAATACAGCTTCAAAACAAGGTGTTTCCCAAAGACTGGGGATAGATACTAGAACCAAAATAAGACAAAAAGATGGGGTTTAGTGTCATATATTAAATAAATGGTGGACCTTGGCTACTTTTTTTCCTAAGTCAAAAATTTAAACACATTTCAGTGCAACACTGACTGAAATAACATAAGCATTTTTCTCTCGTTTTATTTTGGCTTCCTATCATTGCCAATATTTCCCGGTGTGCCGTGAAACAGGACTTCAGAGACAAATTACAGAAGAAATAGGATAGTTGTGAATTCCAAAGAAAGGAATAGAGTTGAATGTCATGAGGGCATGGGGTTGGGAGAGAAACAAAGTGAACTAAACAAAGGTAAATGTCCTAATCAGAACACATCTAGAAATGTAAATCTAGTCAAGGCAGCTCAAACAGAGATGTCACAGGATCTAGGGAACAAAAAGTTCAATAGAAATGGAAGATGGGCACCAAGATTGCTTATTTCTCAAAGCCACGTGACTTCCCTCAATTCTACCTCTTTGCTCTGACGTCTTGTTTTCGAACTCTTCAAAACTGTTGTTTCTTCTTTTCTGAATCATTGACAGGTAGGTGTCTCTGGTTTTTCCAGGTACAGATACCCACCCTAGCTCTATAAGACTAATTATTTCAATATGAAACATTTCCTCCATTCTGATTGGCCCCATGTGAATCAAGCCTCCATCCCTTTCCAGTCAGCTCTGGTCAAGGGCAGAATCATATGACAATAAGGTTGCCCTTTCTGGACTATATATGAGGTGAGATACCTGAAATGGGGCTGTAAGAAGGGATAAAATGACCAGTGTCTGAATTCTGGAACAGAATAAACCTTGGGGATTTATATAGAAATAGCTACTTGTTTATCAGGCTTAATTCAGCCTCTCTTGTGAGGCTGAATTTGAGACCAGGCAGTGAAGAATGAAAATGAGACTGATGTTATAAAGTAATGAAATACATTTTTTTTGAAATACATTACTATAAGAAATCAAACTCTCCTGAACAACCAATACATCAAAGAACATACTGGAACTTATGGGATGCAGCAAAATCAATTCCAATAGCAAAGTTCATAGCAATAAATGCCTACATTATGAGCAAGAAAGATTCCAAGTAAAACCTAGTTCTATGACTTAAGGAACTAGAAAAAGAATAAACCAACCCCAAAGTTAGCAGAAGCAAGGAAATAATAAACACAATGGACAATCCTTTAGCTAGCCTAATCAAGGGGAAAAAAAGAAAGGACCCATATCAACAAAATCATAAATGAAAAAGAATATATTACAACTGATAGCCCAAAAATTCAAAAGATCATTAGAGGCTACTACGAACAGCTGGGTGCCAATAAACTGGACAACCAAGAAGAAATGGAAAAATTCCTAAAAACATACAGTTTACCAAGAATGAATCAGGAAGAAATAGGAAATCTGAATAGACTAATTACTGGTAAAGAGATTGAATCAGTAATCAAAAATCTGTCAATGAAAAAAAAAAAGCCCAAGACTGGATGGCTTCACTGGTGAATTTTACCAAACACTTAAAGAATCAACACCAACCTTTCTCAAATTCTTCCAAACCAATTGAAGAGGGAACAATCCCAAACTCATTTTATGAGGCCATCATTTTCCTGATACCAAAACCGGAAAAGGAAATGATTAGAAAAGAAAGCTACAGGCAGCCGGTATCTCCAGGCCAATATAGATGCAACAATTCTCAATAAAATACTAGTAAACTGAATTTGGCAGCATATTAAAGGATCATTCAACATGATCAAGTTGGATTTATTCTTGAAATTTAAGGATGGTTCAACATATGCAAATCTACCAATGTGTTACATTGCATTAACAGAATGAAAAAAAAGAATCATATGATCATCTCATAGACACAGAAAAAGCATTCAACAAAATTCAACATCCATTCATGATAAAAGTGCTTAACAAATTAGGCATAGAAGGTATATATCTGGACATACTAAAGGCTATATATGACGAGCCTCAATGGTGAAAGGCTGAAAGCTTTTCCTCTAAGATCAGGAACAAGACAAGGGTACCCACTCTCAGCACTCCTATGCAACGTAGTACTGAAAATCCTAGCTAGAGCAATAAGATAAGAAAAAGAAATAAAATATATCAAAATCAGAAAGGAAGAAGCAAAATCATCTATTTGTAGATGAATTTTATATAGAGAAAAATCCTAAGGACTCAACTAAAAAACTGTTGGAGCTAATTAATGAATTCCGTAAAGTGGCCATATACAAAATTAACATACAAAAATTAATAGCAATTCTATACACTAACAATGAAATTTCTGAAAAAGAAATAAAGACCCCATTTACAATGGCATCAAAAACAATAAAATACTTAAGAATAAATTTGAATAAGGAGGTGAAAAATCTATACTGAAAACTACAAAACATTGATAAAAGCCATCAAAGAAGACACAAATAAATGGAAAGGTATCCTGTGTTCATGGATTGGAGGAATTAATATTGTTAAAATGTCAATATTACTGAAAGCCATTTATAGATTAAATGCAATCAAGATTCCAATGACATTTTTACAGAACTAGACAAAATATTCCTAAAATTTATATGGAATTGCAAAATACCTTGCATAGCCAAAGAAATCCTAATAAAGAACAAACTAGGAGGTATTACATTTCCCGATTTCAAGTTATATTATAAAGCTAGTCATCAAAGCAGTAGGATACTGGCATAAAAATAGACAAATAGGCCAAAAGAACAGAATTGAGAGCCCAGAAATAAACCCAAGCATATATGGTCAACTAATATTTGACAAGGGAGCCAACAATACACAATGGAGAAAAGATAGTCTTTTTAATAAATGGTGCTAGGACTAGATACGCACATGTGGAAGAACAATACCTGAAAATTAATTCACAAAAATTAATTCAAAATGGATTAAAGACTTAAGTGTAAGTCCTAAAATCATGAAAGGACTAGAAGAAAAGAAAGGTCTAGAAGAAAACATAGGAACATAGCTCTTTGACGTGGGTCTTGGTAATGATTTTTCAAGATGTCACCTAAAGTACAAGACACAAAATAAAAAATAAACAAATGAGATTACATCAAGCCAAAAAACTTCTGCACAACAGAAGAAATGACCAACAAAGTAAAAAGACAACTTACAGAATGGGAAAAAATATTTTCAAACCATATATTTGATAAGGGATTAATATCCAAATATGTAAAGAACTCATACACTTCAATAGCAAAAAAATAAATAACCAAATTAAAAAATGGGCAAAAGACCTAAGTAGACATTTCTCCAAAGAAGATATACAAAAGGCCAACAGGGATATGAAAAGAAACTCAACATCACTAGTCATTAGGGAAATGCAAATTAAAACCACAATAAATATCACCTCGTGCCTATTGGTATGGCCAATTATCAAAAAGAAAAAAGACAACAAAACTGGCATGGATGTGAACAATGGGAACAATTTCACACTGTTAATGGGATTACAAAGTGACACAGCCACAGTGGAAAACAGTATAGGGGAACCTAAAATTTAAAAATAGGGCACCTGGGTGGCTCAGTGGGTTAAAGCCTCTGCTTTCGGCTCAGGTCATGATCTCAGGGTCCTGGGATCGAGGCCCACATCGGGCTCTCTGCTCCGCAGGGAGCCTGCTTCCTCCTCTCTCTCTGCCTGCCTCTCAGCCTACTTGTAATCTCTCTCTGTGTCAAATAAATAAATAAAATCTTTTAAATAAATAAATAAATAAATAAATAAATAAATAAAATTTAAAAATAAAACTACCATATGATCTCACCATTCTACTACTGGGAATATATCCAAAGTTAATGAAAACACTCAAAAGATATCTGCATTCCCATATTTATAGCATCATGTACACCAGCCAAGACATGGAACAACCTAACTATCCATCAGTAAATGAACTGATAAAGAATCTGTAGTATATATATCCCTGGAATGGAATATTCACCATAAAAATATGAGGAAATCCTCACATTTACAACAACATCGCTGGACCTTGAGGGCATTATGCTAAATGGAAAAGTCTGACAGGTGGTGCCTGGGTGTCTGCTTTTGGCTCAGGTCACAATCCCAGGGCCCTGGGATTGAGCCCCGAATCAAGCTCCCTGCTCAGTGGGGAGCCTGCTTCTCCCTCTCCCTGTACCCGTCCACCCTACTTGTGCACTCACTCGCTCTCTCTCTCTCTTGCTCTATCTCAAATAAATAAACAAAATCTTAAAGAGAAAGACAAATACTATATGATCTTACTTATATGTGGAATCTAAAAACAAGCAAACAATCAAACTCATAGGAAAAAAAGACCACATTTGTGGTTAGCAGAGGTGGATGGTAGGGGTAGGGGAGTTGGGGGAAGGTAGTCAAAAGTTACAAACTTTCAGTTGTAAGACTGATAAGTCCTAGGGATGTACTGTACAACATACACGACATAATAACTATAGCTAATACTCCTGAAAGTTGTTAAAAGAGTAAATCCTAAGAGTTCTCGCCACAAGGAAAAAAACTTTTTCCTTTTTTTTTCTTCTTTCTTTTCTTTTTATTGTGCATATATGAGATGATGGATGTTGGTCAAATCTATTGTGATAATCATTTCACAATACATGTAAATCAAACCATCATACTCTATATCTTACACTTACACAGTGATGTGTGTCAATTATTTCTCAATAAAACTGGGGAAAACCATACAGTTAATGAAGCAGCATGACAGGGTTAAAAATCAAAAGCAGGATTCTTTGGAGAATGGACATAGTGATACGGATAGGAAAACATGCATATTATCTGTTTAGAAAAGAACATTAACCATAGCTTTGCCTTTTATATATGGTAGAAATGAAGAAGAATGTCAATAGTTACGACTTGAAAATGATAATGCCAATATGCTATGCTAAAAAAAATAACTCTTTAAAAAATACCATAAATAAAATAAATAATACTATTTCTATTTAAAATGACTAGTCATGGGTCAGAATGAAGACATTCTTAATGGGTATCCACAGATCACAAACCAAGCTATCCTCAGATATAAAAACAGAAGTATGAATCTCTAATCTCTTCCAGATTACAATAGTTAATGTACTCATGAAAATGAATGAGTCCCTCTCATGTATATGATACTAAACTCCTTAAAGGTAAGAAGAAATATATTAGTCCCCTCTCCCCCTAACCCATGGTTTTGTTTTCTAGGGTTTCAGTTACCTGCAGTCTAGAAGCAGGTGAACCTCCTTCTGACTGTCCTCAGAAAGTCAATAGTAACCTCATGCTGTATCACAATAACTACATTATTCCCCTCACTTCATCTCATAGGCATATTACCAACTCACATAATCAGGAAGAGCAAGGGTGAGTATAGGACAATAAAAAGTTTTGAAAGAGAAACAAAGACCATATTCACATAGCTTTTATTATAGTATATTGTTATAACTTTCATTTTATTATTGTTGTTAATCTCTTACTATGTCTAATTTATAAATTAAACTTTATCATAGGTATGTATGCAAAGGGAAAATACATAGTATATATAGGGTTTGATACTATCTGTGGTTCAGCCTTTTACCAGGGGTCTGGGAATATATGCCCCATAGATAAGGGGTGACAACTGTAAAACTCTTTGTAAGGAACAAAATTAGTAAACCCCAAGATGTTAAGTCACCTTTATTTAGTATATCAAATATATATTTTACCAAACCAAGAGTACTCACATTTTGTTTCACCCAGCACTCATTCAGAGCAAAAATTTGTTAACTAATTCTCCATCCCAATAGTTACAATACTTTCCAATGTGCTTTAAGCAATAATAATTAACTTGGAACTGGTATACTAATGAAAGACTTGAAGGGAACTTCTTCTAGAATGCTTTTTTCCAGATCCATGGCCTTGAAATTTCCTTGACATTTCACATATTGACCTAGAGTGTACATAAATAAGTTTACATATATTCTATATTTATATACATATGATATGCATATATACAATACTACACATATATATTAGGTATGCATATATATGAAATAAAAGTTTCACAAAACAGTACATATTCTTTCTATACCAGTATTATCTATTTTTACTACATTTTCTATTCTATTTCCTCTTTTAAATTACATTGATCACAATCCACTTAATTGATTTCAAAGCCATCAATGAGTTGTAATTGGCTCTCAGCCAATTAAACATTGTACTTTACTTCAGGTTTCTTCAATTAATTTGATACACCTACAGACAGACTGTTTCATTTATGAAGTGATAGCCAAGACCAATATATGACTTATATTGGTCTACCAAACCCATAAATGTTCTTCCCAGTAACCCATGCAGGCTTTCTCTATAAATTAGTATGGTTGGTGTCATTGTAAATCTTACAGGCATTTCCTTTATCTGCAGAAAGTATCTATTTTCAAATGGAGAAAAGAATCCCCACTGGAAAGCAAACTAAATCACACAGTAAATCTAATAGAAAGTGATTAATGGGATTGGTTGTCAGCATAGTCCAGCTTCCTTCCCTCAAGAAGTGTGAATAGGACCTCAAATCCATCTTCATTAATATGTTACCACTTAGTGTGGTGTTCTAGAGATACATTTGCTAGTTAATAATTAATCAGAACAGTCTTTACTAATAGTGGCAGAAGGGAGAATGCATGGGTAGATCTGCCCTGCATAGAGAAAGATTTCCAACAATGACACCATAGTATCATGCCTTAAAGATATAAGAACAATGGCCTTTATGAAATCTGGATAGCATGATAGATTTTTAAGAGTACAATCTTCTTTAGAAAAACAAGTTTTACTCTCATTACATGAATAATGCCCAGTACCTCCCCTTCTGGCCTGTATAACCTTAAACCTTCCCTGTCATAAAACACCCTGTGCTTACCCCTCAGAATGTTCATCTTGACTGTAATTAGTTACTTGATCATCATTCATTTTATGTCTGCTATCCCACTTAGCCTGGATAATTCTCTGTGGAATGCACAGTGCTTAGTTCAGTGCTACCACATCAACAGTTCTCAATAAATACTTGTTGACTAAAGGAGTGAGTGGAGGGACGAAAGTGAATAAACATATTAGGTTGATGATCACGTATTTTCTCATGTTCAACTTCGCCCCATTGTATTTCACTCAGTTAGTGTTTATTGAGTTCGGCCTTAGACCAGCAACTACAATTTTTCCCTAACATCTATTCCATTCAGTTCCTTGTGCCACAGCCTCACCATTTCCCCCTTAGATTATGCTAATAGCCTCTTACATCTTCCCTGCATCCTACCTCCAAAAGTGCCCTCCATCTAGTCCACATATGGTTGCCCAGGTACTCTCCCTGAAACATGTGATATTCTCCTGCCCCAAATCCTCAGAGCCAAACTCCTGACATATGAGGCTCTCTCCCTTTTCCTCCTGGGTTCACCTCCCTGACATCAATTCTATACCCCATATAAATGACAAAACCCTTACACTTGCTGAATGCCCTATGCTATTTCATCACTCCATAACTTTGAATATTCTCATTCTTCTTCTAGGAATATCCTTTCCACTGTCTTTACCTGAAATACTTCCATTCATTCTTAAGGATACAGTGCAAATGATACCCTTTCTGTGAAACTTTCCCTGGTCCAGTTACTCTTCTCAACGAATTACCCTACGAGGCCATTGTTCATTTTCTGTGCTCCTATTTTACTATGTATTACACATCTGTAAGAGTGTCTGTTGAATTGTACTGTTACTATTTATTTACATGCCTATTTCTGGCTTCCTCCATAAGACTGCAAAGCCCTTCAGAATGAACATTCATGAACAAAAAATGAGAAGTTGGGCATAAATTTATTCCCCTATTTATAGTACCTATCACAGATGTTGACCATAACAAATTGTGCCTGTCAAAAACCCATAGTTTCTGGAAATGTAATCTCATTTAGCTAGTCTGTGCCAAAAGGGAATTATTACAAGGTATTAGGCAGCTAACGAAATGTCTAGGAGAGGCAGGTTGTGTAGCTTGGATGCTACTCAACCAACAATACTCAGCTGAACTGAGTAGAACACTCGGTTCCTCTATGATTCTGTTCTCGCTGAAACTTCACTGCCCCTGGCCAATGATAGGATCAGTAGTTCCTCTGTCAAAGTTTCCCCAGAAGAACAGAACATTTCGCTACCAAACTTGCCAGAAGATTCTGTCTCCTGCGTATTTACACCAACCACTCACTACTCACTTCTTCCTTCCAAGTCTCAACTACAAAAAGGAGACCATACACCACTCCAGAAGGTGCCATCACAGCACGCAAAGCCTGTAACCCATATACTGAGGCACAGTTCACAGAAGTTACATGTGGCTGAGGAAACAAAACTCATATGTGAAACCTTAACCTTAGAGGAGTCTAAGAAATGTAATTTAACCTTCCTGCCTCAATGGTTCAGGAAGCCATACTAAAAGGGGCAGGAGTACGTGATGAGTGAGCCACTTTGCAGTTCCTCTCACATACATGCCTAATAATGTAAGGAGGAAAGGAACACATAGAAGGTTGAAATATGAAGGTCACCTTCTCTCCTCCATATTCTGCTATTTAAGTAATTCATATTTAGCTTTTAATTAACAAAATGTACTACTATTCCTTCAAAAATATTATTTATGTTCTTCTTTAAAGGCAATTATTTCCTTGCTCTGTCTTTAGCATATCACCTTTTTCTAAATGTTTCTAAAGCTCATACCATCTATGAGCTTTTTTCAGTTTAGCTTGTGATTTGATGTATATTCCATTCCTTTTCATTTGTGTAAGAACATGAACCCTCTGATTATAACACATAATGACTATGACTAACAACAACAACAAAAGATTCTCTCAAATGTGAAATCATAATTCTAAGTTATTTCTATCAGAACAGATAAATTGGACATAATTTTGATTTTTTCTTCTGTACTTGGTACCTTTATAGCACATTAGAGACAATTAAGTTATCTAATTTTAGTATATTAAGTATAGCGCTCTTTCGTCAAAATCTGTACGCCAAAATAAATTAATTTTTTACCTGGGTTTTAGTTTTTGACCCCCAAAGATTCAGTGCCAAATTAGCAATCTTGTAGTGAATTTCCAACTCATGACTTTTCTGTACCCAGACTGAGTTTCTAAGGGTAGAAGTATGCTTAGTGATGGGACTTATTCTATCTCTATTCAGACACTGACTTCTTGAGTGAGACAAGTGAGATACATAAGATAGAGTACTCTCTCTAAGTATAGTAAATCTATAGTAAGTGTTAGAGACTCATCCACAGGACAACCTCCCACAATAAAATTATTCGATCCAAAACCTCAATAGTGCTGTTGTTGAGAAACCTTGATAAGGTACTGAGACCTAATATATGACTAAAAATTGGCTTGGTGGAAGGATAAGGGGAGGACAGAGCAGGGATGGAGGAATGACAGACGACAGTGCTCCAGGGAGTAAGAACCACTTACATGAAGGACCTCCACACTCACTGATTCACCGATTTCTTATTTATTGTTGTAAAATACACATAACATAAAATTTACCATTTTTACCACTTTTAAGTATATAGTTCAGCGGCATGAAGTACTTTCATATTGTTGTGCAACCTGCATCACCAACCACTTCTGGAACTTTTTCATCTTCCCAAACCACAATTTTGTACCCATTAAATAACAGCTCCCCATCCCCCCTCCCTTTAGCCCCTGGCAATCACTATTCTGCTTTCTGTCTCAATGAATTGGACTACTCCGGGTATTTCATATAAGTAGAATCATAGAGTAGAATCATTTTGCGTCTGGCTTATTTCACATAGTGTAAGGTCCCCAAGGTTCGTCCATGTTGTAGCATGTGTCAGAAGGGCTGAATAATATTCCATTGTATGTATATGTCATATTTTGTTTATCCATTTATTCATCCATGGACACTTGAGTTGCTTTCACTTTTTGGCTACGGTAAATAAGGTCGTTATGAACAAGGGTGTGTAAGTATCTGTTTCAGTTCCCATATTCAGTTCTTTTGGATATACATCTCAAAGTCATTCACCAATTAATTTTATGTACTAACTAATTTCCTGGCATCGCTGCATTGCTTGGTCTATGGTAAGAACAACACCCAAGATCCCTCCCATCATGACACTTACATTCTTTTGGAGGAAAATAACACATGAATCAGATCATTTCAAGAGAGTTCTATAAAGAAAATAAAAGGAGATGATGTGGTTGAAAATTCCAGTTGAATATGACTGGAATTTAGAGTGCTAAGAAGGGAGCCATAAGTAGGAAAGGTAGGAGAAGCCAGGTAAGAACCCTACATATTATTTTATGGGCAATAAAAAGTTCAGGGGACCTAAATAAATTACTCAAGGTCACACAGCTAATAAATTCTACAGGCCGGGCCAGAACCCAGTAGCACTATCTATCCTTATTCTACAGATTTTCTTTAGAACAATAAAGTTGGATGAGAGCACATGTTTCTCAAACACAGCAACCTGCACCCTACCTCTCACACATCTGATCTTTTCCAACTGCTCTCATGATTCCTTCAGAATCAACTCTGTGAATGGTAAGAGGACATTTTAATTTTCTACTCATCCACATTTATTCTATACCCAGCTTTGCTGCTGGTTCCTCTTTGCTTATTTGCAGAAATCTTTTACAAGTACAAGATAAAATAGTATTGATTCTGAAAAGAAATGTCACATTTCTCCATAGCCCAGCTTTAAAATAAACAATTTTTATTCTGTTAAAAAAAATCACGTATGACCTGAGTAAGTAATATCTGACAAAATAGAGAAGCATTCTGTCAAGCAATAAGAACACTGTTTCCTCTAACCCTTGCTTTCATTCAAGGTCATGTGCAACTTACATAAATATTACATGAAACCTGTTTTGCAAGAAATCATTGTCTATGACGATTTATAGAGACAGAAGTACATTGGCAGAGTCTACCTTTTCAAATGCTATGGGCTTTTAATTTCTACCAAGAGGAAGAAAATGATCCTTTTTCACTAGGTAAACAGATATTTTTTCATGTAGGATTAAGACCTTAACACAGCTAATGTATGCAGTTAAGATTTATCAAAAATTCTTTATGAAAGAATATGTCAAGGGACAAGATGTGTTGTAATTCATTTCAAAATCCAAACCTCATTGGTTGGATAAGCAAGAATAAGTTATAACACAAGTTTATATCAAGACAAATATATATTTTTCTTCTTTATGCTCATTTAATCTTTTGCTGTAATGTGAGCTGTTATAGAATTATATAGCAAATAGTTATTCTTAGCTTTAAAGTGCTTTATAAAAGGAGGCCAATTTCGCTGAATATATTTGCTCTATCAACAATTAGTTGCTGAACAACTATTATGTGTAAAGCACTTTAATAGGTGCTATTAAAATTGTTATATGTCATTGTGAAGCAAAACATTTTCCTACATATATTATGTGATTGGTCTAGTATAATAAAGAAAAATACCCTGTGTGAAAAGATTTAACATGCTTTAGAGAAGTTTTACATTATTATCAAAAATCCCATAATTACTGCTAAGGGACCTCTTATTTTTATCATGTAGAATCAACCTCAGATATAGCACTTTGCAAATACATTGTTTAATGTAATACTACAATATGTAAAAAGGGCTTTCCATTGCCTTCTCCCTCTCTCACAGCTCTGCAGCCTCCTTTTTGCTTATTCAATGCTCCACTCATTTTTATGAAGTGTCGGGTACTGTGGATACCTTGAGGATACAAAGGTGAATATGAAAGACAAGGTTGCCCTTTTGTGAAGTTGGCAGTCTGGTTGGGGTGACAAACAAATGACATGAAGTTCACAGACATTGTGACAGGGAAAGTAGATGTTACCACTTGGGCACATAGCAGGAGCACTGAAACAAGCATAGGGTGGAAAGAAGGAAATGGGGCAATGACAGGGAAAGCATTCCAGAGGAAGACACATGTATCTCACCCCTTGCAAGCTGTTCCACAGTTTCACCATTACCACAGGAAGAACCCAGATTTTGAACCGAGGTTTTGAACCCAGTTCTATGTGATTCTTCTGTAGCATACTGCTAGCTACCCCCTTACCTCCAGTTGGCTCACTCTACAATATTCAGAGCTCATCATGTTAAGTGTACTTTAATCCCCATCACCTATTTAATCCACCTTCCACCTATCTCCCCTCTGGCAACCATCAGTTTGTTTTCTACAGTTAAGAGTCTGTTGTCCCTTGGCCGGTTCAGTCAGTAGAGCATATGACTCTTGATCTCAGGGTTGGAAGTTCAAGCCCCACGATGGGTATAGAGATTACTTGTAATCTTTAAAAAAAAAAGTGTTTCTTGATTTGTCTTTTTTTTCTTTTATTCCCTTTTTTTATTTTTTCCTATATTATCCTTTTATTATTTTTTATTTCTTAAATCCCACATGAGTGATATCATATGGTATTAATCTTTCTCTGCCTGGCTTTTTCACTTAGCATTATTCTCTCTAGCTCTAGCCATGTTGTTGAAAATGACAATATTTCATTATTTTTATGGCTGAATAATATTCCATGTATACATACACTACCTCTTTATCCATTCATCTATCAATGGACACTGAGGCTGCTTCCATAGTTTGACTATTGTAAATAATGCTGCAATAAACATAGGGGTGCATGTATTCCTTTGAATTAGTGTTTTTATATTTTTGGGTAAATACCCATTAGTGTGATTACTGGATGATAACGTAGTTCTATTTCTAACTTTTTGAGGAACGGCCATACTATTTTCCACTTTGCCTGCACCAGTTTGCATTCCCACCAACAGTGCACAAGGATCCTTCTTTCTCCACATTTTCACACTTGTTTTTTCTTGTGTTTTTTATTTTAGTCATTCTGACAGATGCAAGGTCATTTTGATTTGCATTAACCTGGTGATGGTGATGAGTAATGTTGAGCATCTTTTCTTGTGTCTATTGGCCATCTTTGGAGAGATGTCTTCTTTGGAGAAATGTCCGTTCATGTCTTCTGTCCATTCATAATTGGATTATTTGTTTTTTGTATGTGTTGAATTGCATAAGTTCTTCAAATTTTGGATAAAAACCCTTTATCAGATATGTTGTTTGCAAATATCTTTCCTCATTCTGTAGGTTGTCTTTTAGTTTTGTTGATTATTTCCTTTGCTGTACAAAAGATTTTTACTATGATGTAGTCCCAATAGTTTATTTTTGCTTTTGTTTGTTTGTCTTGCCTCAGGTGTCATATCTAGAAAGAGGCTGCTATGGCCAGGTAAGAATTATTTCTATTGAAGTATAATTGACATACAATATTAGTTTCAGGTGTACAATATAATGATTTGATATTTGTATAACTTGCAAAACAATCACCATGATAACTCTAGTTAACACCTATTACCATATATAATTACAGAATTTTTTTGTGTGATGAAACTTTCAAGATCTACTCTCTTAGTAACCCTCAAATATGCAATACAGTATTATTAACTATAGTGGCCATGCTATACAATAAGCTAAAATGTTTGAGCTATTTTACTATTGTGTTTTTCAGGATTCCTCCAAATAAACTGCTATGAGATCAATACATAAAATTACATCTTTTCTTTTGGGCCCTCCATGCAAGCACAGATATCTTGAGGTGTTAGCTCATTCTGTCTTCCCATGTATTTCTTTAAAGAATATTCACAAAAAAGGCAGAAAATACTAACCATTTTGTTTTGTTTTGTTTTGTTTGTTTGTTTAATTCTCCTTATCCTTGAGTGCCTAAACGTTGGTCCTGGTGACACTCTCTGGAGTGAAGTTTCTAAGACTTGAAATGGGAAACCCTGATATCTATCACTATGACGAAGCTTAGTATGGATAAGCCTGAAGAAGACAGTGATAATGATGGCAATAATAATACTAACAACCATACGCATTGAGCCCTTACTGGGCATAGGTTGTGCTCTATGCACTTCGTATGCTGTTGGGAATGATCTCAGACAGAGACATAATTTCACGAGAGAAAAGAAATAATTACTAGAGCCAAGTCCTTGAGTAGATGGAAGGGGATGGGGAGCATGGGATCCAGAGTTCAAATGGAGAAGGTAGCCTTAAGTAGGAAAGGGGTTGTCCATCCATAATAACATTGCTAAGAGAGACTGATAGATTTGGTTTTGGAAAGATGGAAGATCCTCTGATGATGGCTGCTATTTCTCAGAGAGATCAGAAGAAAAGAGAGAAGGGTGGGTAGTTGCTGGAGATATGAGGAAAATGATAGGCAAAAGAGTTGCCACTATTACCTTTTGCAGATATAGAAGACCTTGTCACCAGAATCTAGGGAAGAGGGGAAAGCTATAAATTCCATATAGAGTTTGGAAGATTTCTAAAGATATCCTTTTCAAGATACCCTTGAGGTTGTGCAGAACTCTTAGGAGATGACCGTGAGTTCTAGCAAAGCAGACTGGGGCAGGACAAGGAGAAAGAGTGTTTTCTAATATTATGACTCTAAATCTAAACTGCACCCCAGTAGATAGACCTTTAGAGAAAGAAGCTCCATAATATCTTTTCCTTCAATCTTGGGACTATGCAATTCTTAAGGTAGGGTGTATCTACGCTCTATCTTCAATAGGAGGCACAATGCCTGGAATGGAGGAAATGCTTGCTAAATATTTTATGAATAAACTGATGAATAGATAGGTGGGATGATGAATAAAAATTTATGAGGTTTTTTTTATATAGTGCACTTTTCTGATTTGCCTTATAAAATTGTGTCACATATGTGTGATAGTGTCATATTTGGCTATTGACCAAGCTCCTACTCAAAAACCAAAGGAAATCTCCCAGACTTTTCAGAAAGATATTTTCACTAGGACTAAGAATGAAACAAATTTTCTGTATTATCTATACACATATAACCATCTAATCTATGCCATAATAAGTATCCTTCCTTATCACTTACTGGCTTGGTATGAGATATATTCTAATACTAAGTTCTTCCATGAGCCCAAAGTCTGCTGGAGAGGTCACTTCTAAATATGTTCTACTCTCTTTGATCTAAGAAGTTACCTTAGTTGAGATGTGAATTCAGGTCGCATGACTAATGTTCTCTGTTTACCTGCTTCAGTATCTTCAACCAGCAGGTGCTCTTTTTTGGACCATAAGGGTACCTACTATATCTCTTGGTTGGCTAAAAGGGTCCAGATTTGACTTTTCATTTATCAAAAATGCTACCTATGCAACCAGAAGCCATAGCTGTTGCTACTTCAGAAAAAGCAATGTCTTCTTTTAATGCCTTTCACTCCTCTCTTCCAGATAATCTCTGGCACACAAAGAAACTCATTCTTAGAGAAAGAGTTTGTGTCTTATTTGATATCCTCAGCACTTAGCATAGAATCTGTTGAAGGACTGAACACATGATTGACTAATGAATAAATATTGAATTATTTTAATGAGCGACCCACTCTAGTTATTGGAATTCAATCTCTGCTCCATGCTGTAGGAAAGGCAGCAACACAGAATCTTTATCTCAATATCTGACCTAACTTTCAACCATAGAGTGAAACAGTCTTTCCCCCAAGAATTAACCACACATCACAATTGTCTTTCCAGCCCAATTTACTCCCAGTCAGTAGGGGAAAAAAAAAATCAAACCACTTAGGGAATCTCAGTTCTAGCATTGACTGTTCTCAACTAAGAGAGGACCAAATACATTCACCGCTTCTTCCAAACTCTACAATTTCTAGAAGGCAGCTACTTTCAATTTTCCTGGAGCTGTTCTTTAGTAATAACTTAATGGCATCTCCTGTACATGATTCCTCTTTCTAACACTTCCTTCTGTAGTCTACATTAAGTTCAAAATGCTTTTAATGAAGTGCCTGGGGAAGTGGGTGGGTAAAAGCCCTGGAAATTATGTCAAGCACTACTTCCTTGTGATAGCTACAGATTTTCTTTGCTTTTGTTAAATACCAAAATCAAAATAAGCACTACCCAGCCCAAAATTGTGAAATAATTATAATGATCTACTTTCCCATTTAGCTCAAACATGAGCCAAATTCAATATTTTTCCTGTAGAGGCAAAGTACAAGAGATTGTAGAAGGAAAGAACACCAGTTTATAAATCAATGAAGAGAGATTCTGTTCTAATATTCAATTTGCTTTGTTTTGGAGAAAAGCATGTAACTTCTTTCATAGCTTTCTCCATATTGGAAAATAAGGCATTTGCTTCCTAACTGATAAAGAATTGTGGTAATATGATAATTGCTCATAAACCTCGTGGATCTTAATAACAGTGAGTATCACTTTACTTAACCAGTAATAGCTTCTTGGCATCTCCTGCACACGATTGCTCTTTCAAACATTTTCTTCTGTAGAGTCTACATTAAGGATGAAAAGCTTTTAACTAAGTGCACGGAGAAGAGAGGCAGCCTTTTTAATCATTCACAGAAAGGAATTAATAACAAACATTTTTAAAACATCTATAATTAAAACAAGCTATGCTTTAGGGGGAAAAAATTCCATTACTCTCCCAGGGAAAGAGAGGCAATGAGCCAGTGCTGAGCCAATTTCTATGAGCCAGGTCTTCTCCCAGGCTCTGTCCACTGCTCTTCTTATCTGAATCCTCACAACAGCCCTCTGATGCAGTTTTGTTAGCCCCCTCTTAATACAGAGTAGATATTAAATCGTCAAGACACCCAGCACGGTATTTTAATAAAATACAATTAAATATTTGTAATACTATTGCTTTCAGATATAATATACTAAGATTTTTGGATCTCCTATAATCAGAACTCTGGATTCTCTTTCAGATTTCTATCTAACACTGTGGCCCAAAGACAGATGGAGAGCAAGCCCACCTCAAGGAAGCAGGGACCTGGAGAGCAACACAAAGACTTAACACATGGAACCACCATAAAGACATCCATTCAGAGGGGAAAAAATCTGAACATTTATCTATAAGCAACAGCCTTCTCGATCATTTATAAAATGAATTAATAACAAATGCTTTTTAAAAATCCATAATGAAAATAGTCTGTGCTCCAGACACAGAACCACCACTCTATACATGATATCTGATGAAACACTGAGAAATCACTTAAGGCAAGTTTAAGACTTGTAGCGTTCGTGAAGATGATTAGATCTGTTTTAGTATTTAGGAACCAATTACATTTTCTTTGCACATTTCGGTCTTAGTGTGAGTAAATATTCAGGCCAACTACAAAATGCTTACAAAGTCAGCCAATGCTGAGGGCATGAAGTCTATGAATCAAAGAGACCACCTGGAGATTTTCCTTCTATCAACCAAGATCATTGGCCTCAAACAACTAAGTTAAAGCCAAAAATGAATACACTCTCACTGCTTTCCTGCAGCGTGGTTTTGGGTGATAAAACATCCATTTTCAGTTGTATGGTCTTAACACCCTCAGAAATGAGACTTTACCGTTGAGAATATTTTCCTTTAGATCACATTCTAGACAGCCAACTCTTCACATGTGTGACACCAAATTTGGCCATTGAGTAAACTTTTCTTTTTTTCCAGTCAAAGTGCTTTATATAAAATAAAATGTTGAGTTAAAAGGATTGTGAGGCAATGCAACAGATTGGACTTAAAAGATAAAACTTGCTGTGAATAAAGAGATAATAGTTATCATCCAATTATGACTAAAGAAAAAGTGTGTGTTACTAAAACAGGTGGGAATTTTGCTATAAATTTATACAGGATAGGAAATTGCTCTACTCAAATTGTGGCACAGACCTGCAAAGCAAACAGGTCCAGTGAAATAAATTGTAGATATGTTTGTAAGTCTTAAGAGACATCACTCATTCATTCATTTAACAAATATTTACTGAGCTCCTACTATGTTCCAGGTACTTCCCTAGGTACTAGAAACGCAAAGGTATAGATATAGAAAGCACCTTCCCTCAAGGAACTTATATTGTGGTTGAGAAAACAAACAATAAATAATTGGACAAAATATAGGTCAGAAAGTTGTAAATACTATGAAGAAAAATAAAAATAAAACAGGGTAAGAGGGAGTAGGCAGGGGACAGGAATTTTATACAGAGCGACAGGGAAGTCCCCTCTGATACGTTAATATTTGAGTAGGGATCTAAATTAACGGAAGAAGAGATTTCATGAAATTACCTGAGGAAAAAGAACATTTCATGCAGAGGAAATAGTAAAGCTCTGAGGTAGACACGACTTTGGAATGTTTGAAGAATAGCTAATAGGCCAGTATGGCTTGAATAGAATAAAGGGGTGACAGAAGATGAGATCCGAAAGTCGCCAAGGGTCAGTTCATGTGAGACCTTATAGGACAAAGTAAGACACTGGGTTATATTCAAAGTGGGATAGGAAGTCATCAGAAAGTTTTGAGCAAGAGAATCACTAAACTATATCTCTGTTTTAGAAAAGAAAACGCTCCAGTTGCTGTGTGGAAAAGAGACTACATGAATTGGATTTTTACCTAATTACTACATACAAAAATAAATTCCAGATGCACTAAAATCCTAGATGTGAAAGACAAAAATTAACTCTTCTAGAATAAATTGTGAGAATATATTTGTGATCTTAAGATACAGTAGAGTTTCTGAAACTAAGTACATCAAAGGAAAAAAGGGAGAGAGGAAAGCAGACATACACACACACACACACACACACACACACAAATAGAAAGAGACATGGAGAAAGAAATATAAGTGAAAAGATTGAAATGTTTGACTATTTTAAATTTTTAACCACTGTTATTCAAAAGATGCCATAAACAAAGTGAAAAGACAGTTACAGCCCAGAATAATGTATTTTCAATGAATATAACTGATGATATCCTGAATATATTAAGAATTTCAATGTCAATAAGAAAAACAACATAGTAGAAAAATGGGCAAATCTTTAATTAAATATTTCAATGAAGAGGACAGGCAAAAGGCCAGTAAATATATAATAAGATGCTCTACCTCACTAGTAATCAGGAAAATGCATTTTAAAACCACACTAAGATAACTTCACCTATCATATTAGCGAAAACCAAAAAATCTGACATTATCAAGAGATGACAAGGTAGAGAAGCAAGAACATCTCATTCACTGCTTGTAGGAGTGAAAAATTGGAACAACGCTTTGGAGAGAATCTGATAATATCTTGTCAAGTCAAAGATGTGCGTACACTATGACTATGACTCAGCATTTAACTCCTATATATCCCAAAGAAACTCTTACAGGAATGTGCAATGGAGACACACAAAATAGTGTTCACTGTAACTTACAATAACAAAAAGTTAGAACAACATTTGTTCATTAACAGGAGAATAGATGAATAAATTATAACATATTTATATAATGTTAATATAGCAGTAAAAATGAATTGTGAGCTACATATTTCAACACAAATTCTAAACAAATGTCCCTGTGCAGGAAAAGAGCAAGATACAAAAAAACTATGCACAAAGTTTAATAACATAAAAAGAATATGAATATATTAAAGAGAGACAGACATGACAATAACGAATACCCAAATCAGGACAGTGTCTGTGTTCACTTTGGTTCTCGCCCACCCGCCATCTCCCCAGCCACCCAAGAAGCAAATACCAAGTTGGGATTAGACGGCAAGAAACTTTCTAGGGAAAATGCCTGTGAAGAATAAAGGGGAAGGAGGAGGAGTAGGTAGGAAAACTTCACACCAAAACCCAGGGTTGATACCTATGAAAAGAGACAGGGAAAAAAGGATTAGGTGGGAAGAGCTCAGAGAGCAGGAGCATTTAAGAATACTGTGGCCAGGGAAAGGAAGGGAAAAAGAAAACAGGAGAGGGAGACAAACCATAAGAGACTCTTAATCATAGGAAACAAACTGATGATTGCTGGATGGGCAGGGGGTGGGATGGAGTAACTGGGTGATGGACACTCAGAAGAGCACTTGATGGAATGAGCACTGGGTGTTATATAAGACTAATGAATCACTGAACTCTACCTCTGAAACTAATAAAACAATATATATTAATTTTTTAAAGATTTTATTTATTTATTTGAGAGAGAGAGAGAATGAGAGAGAGCAAGCATGAGAAGGGGAAGGTCAGAGGGAGAAGCAGACCCCCCGCCGAGCAGTGAGCCTGACGTGGGACTTGATCCCAGGACTCCAGGATCATGACCTGAGCTGAAGGCAGTTGCTCAAGCAACTGAGCCACCCAGGCACCCCAATATATGTTAATTAATTGAATTAAAAAAAAAAAAAAAAAGAATGTCATGGCCAGGCTGGTGAGGAGTCCTTAAGTCAGTCATCTACCTCACACACGAATGGGCCTGAACCTGTATTCCATTGAGCTCAGTCATTGCTGGAAGCAGCCTGGAAGAAGCAAAGATGGTGGTTAATTCAGAGGAGAACCACCTGGGATCATTATCATTCTGCTTTTTGCAGCTGGGGATCTGGGTGGTCTATTTTAACCGGTGTCACATCGGCTCTCTCTGAAAGAGGGTATAAGGAAGGAGGATGTGATCCAGGGAAGATATAAAAGAGCTCTAAATGTACTTGTGATATTTTACTTCTGAACCTGGGGAAGGGATGTAGATATTCACTTTGTTATTCTCTTTATTTCAGGCTAAGGGTGGGAAAATGGTAGGTTAACAAGTTGATAACATTATCAACCTTTCCAAATCTAAAAGGCTTTCCTGGTATTTTGCTGTAACGGGGAGCATAGCAACAGGATGGAGGGAACCTTCTTGGTGCTGATTCAGTTTATAGCCAAATCTGATACATGAAAAGGAGGGAAAGGTGCAAGAGCAAATTCCTTAAGTGCTGAGAGAGGAGGGGTCCCATGCACAGGAGGAAGGAGTTGGCCCTAGGTAAGAACAAGGAAGTTTATCCACCCTTGAGAAAAGCAGGCTGGACTTGTAGGAGCAGGAAGAATAGATTTTGTGGTGGGAAGATGAGGAAGTTCCTTAATGACTGTTTTTATTTTCTTAGTAAAAGAAGCAGCCAGCTGATCAGCTGATAGGCAGAGGAAAGTGGTTTTGGAGGTTTGAGGAGAGTGCAATTGCCAAGGAGTCCCAAGGGCTCACTTGAGGTTTGTGGTCAGATATTCAAAATGAAACCAGTTGGCATGGTTGTGTGCTCTCTACCAGCCATAAGCAAGTGCTCGGTTGTAAGCTCACAGTTGGCCCAGAGGGTGGAGGATTGGATTTAACCAAAGCAGGCTTTACCAGGCGAGTACAATGAAGAGAGGTAAGGTAGAGGGATTTGGGGGTACAGGGAAAGGCAGTATCACAGTGATGGACTATGGAAGGGAGCATATGGCATCTTTTAACTTTTTCCTTTGCCTTGTATTTTCTGAAAGATGGAAGTTACAGCTAAGAACTTGATAAATTTCAGTTAGGCATTTTTGGCAAGATTACTTTGTAGGCAATGCTGTGAATTTCATATTGCAGCACATCGGGAGGCACAGAATGTCTGGCCATCCTACTAGTTTTGACGCTAAGATTGATCTCCATGAGAACAATAAATAACCAGGCTAATACCTTGCAAATATCCCAACTCAAATATGTAAATCTCTTAACTATGTGTCCAAAAAGAAGTCCAGTACTTAAAAGTATGATGCAAACACAAAAGCTTGGAGACCTGTTTCAGAAGGTTATAGCAGTTTTGACATTGAAGGACTCACAAGCCAGAGTGAGTTTTAGAGTCGTTGTTTTGGGAAGTGCAGGATCCCAGAGTGGGGGGGAATCATGGAGAATAGGAGGAAGCTATATCTCATTTTATCCCCTTCCTCACTCTAAGCCTGAAACTAAATGAATCTACTTTCCAAATCTAAAGGTTCTACCTCTCTGTGGTTTTTTGCACTACATAGTGAGATACTTCTTTCATTTATATTCCAGAACTCTGGGCAATACGTGGTCTCTTTTTCAGTTCATTTAGCAAGTTTATAATTTTGGAAATTATGAGGGGGCAGGGTATACCCTGAAAATCTTCTGTGATCTTATTGTATCCCCTTGAATATTTGCATTATTATTTTTTTTAATTATTTATTATTTATTTATTTATTTGGTAAAGTTTTTTTCAATCTTCTGTTAGCTCCCGTCACCTGGTAACTGAACTTGGACATCCTCCATCAGGCCACTGTAGCCTCTTAAGGCGGGTATAATTTTCCTTTGTGTTTTCTACTGCTAAAATATACTCTAAATTACAATCACTTCTTACTGCCCCACTACTAACACCCCAGTCCAATTCCTCATCGTGTCTTGCCTGGATTTCAGCTATAGCCTCTGAATGGCCTGGGATCCAGCTTCTACGTCTGCCCCGCCCCTCACCACAGCAGCCTGAAGGATCCTTTTAAATTCCAGGTCAGATCCTGTTACTTCTCTGCTCCTTTTCCTTGAAGGGCTTCCCAGTTCACTAGGCATAAAAGCCAAAGCTCTTACAGTGGCCAAAAAAAGTCTTACAAGATGTGGCCTGGGTTACTCCTACTCTGTCTTTCTCTGCCTCTGTCCTGTGCTGGCAAAGAAAGTGATAGGTCTTGTTTATCTGAAAGATGCTAGGTGTGCTCCAGTGTTGGGGTCTGTGCCCTGGCTGTTTCATCGTCCTAGAGGGCTCTTTCATCTTGGCTTACCTCCCTGACTTCAATTCTTTGCTCAGTTGTCATCATCTCAATAGAGCCTTCCCTAACTACTCTTTTTAAAACTATAACTTTTTTGCCTGCTCAGGAATTTTATTTTTTTATATCACTTTGTGGGTTCTTATTTTAATCTTTACCATGCTACCTAAATTATATATTTATTGTGTTTATTATTTATGTATTGTTTGTCTCTCCTGTATAAGATCCATGTGCCAGAGATCTTTGTTTTTATTCACTGATGTATCTCAAGTGCTTACAATAGTATCTAGAAGACATGAGATATTTAACAAACATTTCTTGAATGAATATGGAATAAATGAATCTCAAAATTATCCTTTATCCAAATCCAGGATTTGTCTGTTTCTCTTTGGCCACTTTGTTTTTATTGTTTCTCCTCTGTGCTGTTTATTTCTTCAAATATCTGGCAGTTCCGAGATACCCATTTATATTTACAGCTACTATGCTGTATCTCTGCAAGTACAAAGGTCTGTTTCTGTTATTTATTTATTTAATTAATTTATTTTAAAGTCTGTTTCCTTTAATGGGAGGGCTGGTGACAAGCAAGCTTTCACCCAACCCTACCAACCCACACTGCCCCCGTCATCAGGCTGAACTGATGAGGGCTATATCCTGTTTGCCTTCACCAATCCCACACCGCAACAGAGCAATTTAGCCTGAGCGTAAACAAAGGAGGCCAGGAACTCTGTTTATATATTGATGACTGAGGGAACAGGAAGGAAGGTAGAGAAGGCAAGACTGGCACATCTGTTCGGAAGATATCCCCTTCAAGGCATCTTTTCAGTGGGTCTATCCTTCACCTTTCTTTCTGCCTATACTGTGTCTCCAAGACTCTGCATGAGGAACTGTTCTTTCTCTCAAGGGATAATTCTCTACTTCAGGTTTCAGCACATATTTGGCATGAAGAACTCTCCAGTCTAGTTTATTCCACTGCATAACCCCGTCATTTTTTAGTCTTCTAGAAATTCTCTACCAAATGGACTAGCTTGTTGCCCCAACCTACATCACCTTCTTCTCTGCCTATGACTCTATTCTTTTTTATATGTTTTACTAGCATCTTCATGGTATTTAGGGAAAACATGTATAAAGAAATGATTAGTCCTCTATCTTGGACACAGAAGACTCTCTGAGGACACAGTAGCAATTGTTGAGAAAAGGAGAAAACCATTTATCTGAAGTAGAGAAAACTCATAAGTTTCATTTCAGTTTCTTTTTCTTTTTTTAAATTCAAGTAAAATCGCACTTCATATGTTGAATTTTAATTTAATGCTTTTAAACATCCAAGCAGAAACTTCCTCTATGAATACCAGAGAATGGAGACATTCTCACACAGCAGAACATGGTTTTCATCCATACCATCTTCAAAATGATGGACAGAAAGGCATGAGAGGTGATTAAAGACATCAGAATGTTTCTACCATTCAACCACAAAACCCCACACACAGATATCTGATGTATATGTCATACAAATTCATGTATCTGCTTTATCCCAGAATTCTTTATAAAGATTATATAAATCCCTTACTTTAATATGGTCTTTGTATTTGCAATACCCAAAAGACAATGGCAAAATTGATTTTATAGCACACTTTGCCTTTTAAAAATACAATGCATTTTATCCTTGGTAATAACCACAAAATGATAAACTGACAGTTTGTAAATGTATGTTAAATTTCTTTTGTTATCACCAAATTGAAAAATATTTCTAAATGCATTCCCTGGTGATAACCGACAATGACTTTGGTATCCTCAAATCTTTGATTTAACTATGTTAGGAATCTAAAGAAATACACTTCAGAATAAATTTCTTGAAGATGAAAACTTTCTTATAGATTTAATTCATTCTAACGGTTAAACTGTTCCTTGTTTCCCCAAGTTAATTGTAGAATAGAATAAACATGAACTGGATTACATTACAACAAAAGCGATACAGGAGACTATGATGTTATACATAAATTGTCACTACAGGCATAGTCTCTAGAAAAAGCAAAGGTTGTTAAAATGAAGATAGGGGCTGCTCTTTGAAGAGAATGCAAAGCTCTCCAAGGGATAATTTACAATGTTTCTTCAAGGCATTGATCTAAATTATACTTACCTTAAAACCAACTAAACAGCAACATTCACTAACAGAGTAAGTGGTGGCCTACCTGGCTTAATTGAAAAGTGCCTCCAGCTCTCTCTTTGAATGGAGTGCCATGGTGCTGTCCACAAACTCTGACCCACTCTTTGAGCCTTTCAGGAGGAGCTTAGTAAATAATGAGAAAGTTCTGGGGCAAAAAGATGGAGCTTACAGCTGGGAGAGAGTCTAACAATCATGTATACTGATTTTTATCTCCAGTTATTATCTATGATCTCCAGCAATAAACTCATTTAAGGCTCTTATAAATAAAAATCACTCAAACTCTCTTAAGTAAGAAAGAGAGTCTATTTTAGATTCAGTGAAGCTTCATAGGAAACCAAGAAGAAAAAACAAACAAACAAACCCCAGGCCAAAGGATGGGTAAAATTCAAGGTAACTTTGGGAGGAACCACTTTCTAACTTCCATTTGTCTCAGCATATCTGTGCTTCTTGAAATGTGTCTGTCATTTTTTTTTCCTGTTGTTCAGCTTCCTCTGCTTACCCATCTTAAGCTTGACCATAAATGGCAGCCTCCTCATTAGGCCTATAGATCCTTAAGTCAGTGACTTACTGCTGGATTAAAAAAATTTTTTTTTTATTTTTTGGTTCCAAGTCCAGAGAGGAAAAATCAGATTGTGGTAGCTAATCCCTTCCTACCAGACCAATCTATTGGAGTCCTACATCACTGGCAAGCAATGAGTAGACCAATCCTAACCCTGGTATTTACATTGGCCCAATATCTGTAGCCAGGGACAGAGTGATCACACAGGAGGTAGGTCTGTCCGGAGGGGCCAGGCAGCAGTGAGGCAGCAGGACATGAAAATCTCTAGTAAACTTTCTTCATCTCATTTCCAAAATTGTAAAACCCGGACAAGCAATCTGCTTCACAAATTTTGGGGGCGATTGAGGTATTTTGTTGACTTTCTACTTAAATAGACTTAAAATGGTGTATTGGCCTTCAGTGCTTTTTGGCAAATGCCACCAATTTATTCATTTGATATAGTTGACATCACTATGTTCATATTTGATCTTCATTGCAATATTAGCATACATGAGAGTTGGCTCCAGAGTACATAAACATTGCCTGGACTTTCAGAACATCTCATTGAGACCAACCTATTTACCAATTCATATTTGTAGAACATTTTATAGCTTACAAAGTGCTCTGCATTGACACCATCATTTCATATGGCGATCTGTGGTGGCCACATACTGCATAGGCTTCCCTTCCAAAGCCTTATGCTCCTATTTCTGCTGTATCTCTGTTGTTTTGAGGCCAGAGCTCTGCTCAGAGGGGCCTCAAGTATGCTGGTGCTGTTTCCTTAAGACAGAAGGCTGCCAAACACGTGGTTCATGATTCAATTTGGATTTTTTAAATGATAAAAATAAATCCATAGGTGAGACCAGTGCTCACCGGAGGAAAACACTTGGGATGGAAATACTCTGGGAAGTCAGGGAGCTGCAGAAGCCATGGCCTAATTTTAAAGTAAAGCAGAAAATTTAAGAGATTAATATAATTCAGTTCAGAAACTCTCTTGTAGTTTCCTGATTATCCAAAGATCAAAAAGTTACCCCTTCCTCTTCTTTATTTCAAGGAAGGTATCTTGTACTATGGTTAAAAAAACCTTAGATAATGGGACTCCTGGGTGGCTCATTGGGTTGAATGTCTGACTCTTGATTTCAGCTCAGTTCATGACCTCAGGGTGGTAAGATGGAGCCCATCAGGCTCTGCACCCAGTGGTAAGTCTGTTTGGGGATTCTCTGTCTCTCTCTCCCCTGCTGCTGCACCCACTTGCACCTGCACACATGCGTGTGCTCTCTCTCTAAACAAATAAAATCTTTTTAAAAATCTTGTTAATAACTACCATATTTGCATGACTTCAAAGCTGAAAAAGTAGCCTATAGTCTTCTTACAATTATCTTAAAGAAGCAGGTGCCCTGGTGACTGTTTTAAAGCCCCATCCACAAATTATTGCTACACTCCTCTGTGGGCTCTTCCTATTTACAAAAAAATACTGCATGTAATTGCACCAGTGAACTGTATCCAGGATTCACCTTTAAGTATGATTTTTAGGGATACAGTATAAAAGCAATCTAATAGCAACTTGTGTTAGATGTGTTTCTTATCAGCTTCTCAGTTTCCAATCTCATCAAATATTAAAGTTCTTGGAGCCAAAACCAATCCTCCAACACCTGAAACATTTATTTGGAACTACACTCAGAATATAAAGAGATAGGACAGGAAAGAAAAACAAGTCAATACAACCACAGTGTTCTGTTTCTCCCAGAATGTGTGTTCTGAAAGAAATACGGAGATGCACTCAAAGACTGAGAGTCATGTCTGTTGTTCTCCATTTCCTGTGACAGTCGCTGCCCCTGAGCAAGTGGTAGCAAGTGCTCCATTACCACCCACTGTGGGAACCCCCCCTCTGGAAGCACAAGCACTGGGAGCCAAATCCTAGATCATTGTGTGGCTTAGCTTCTTGATCTGCCTATCTTAAAATGGGATCATAGAGTAATGCCTGACTCGCTTACTTCAACTGGCTGTTTAAAGTATAAAATAGGATCACCTATGTGAAACTATTTTGAAGAGCTAAAAACTGTTGTACAAAATCAGGAATGAAGTGAAGGTAGGCTATTTTTGCTCAGAACGCAAACATTGTTTCTGCTCTTTCCCACTGAAGAGAAGCCTCAAACTATTTTTTTTTTTCTTGGATATAAACACTTTGGGAAAGAATTTTCTTACTGTGATGTATTCCCTCACCTCCATCCCACTAGGCCTTTCAGAATGCTGCTGACATTTTTCTCAACATATTTGAGGATTTTGCTGACATTTTCCTCAGGGCCCTTTCAGCTTCTGACTACAGCACCGTCCCAGAGCAAGTCCACATGTCTTAGGGTTTTATTATGGTGGCACCCACGCCTAGGTACCAAAACCCATTCCGTTTAGCCAATGCAGCCTGAATAAACCACTCCAAAACTTAGTGTCTTAAAATAATAGCACACATTAATTTTGCTCACAAAATTTCAGTTGGGGCAGGGGTTAGAAGGAATCACTCCTCTTTATTTCACAGCATCATTGGGGGTGCTTGACTAGAATCTGGAAGACCCACTTTCAAGATGACAAATGGGTGCTAACCACCACCTAAGGGCTCATCAGGGTTGTGGGCATGTCTATGTGGGCCTCCTGGCGGAGCATTTGGCTTAGGCTTCCTGATGGCATGATGGCTAGGTACTAAGAGCACACATCCAAGAGACAGGAAGAGGAAGTTGTTAGTTACTTAAGACTCGTGCCTGGAAACTGTCATAGCATCATGTTTTTTTCTCTTTTGATGTATTAATCCCGTGAATTAAACTAAGATATTTTCAACTACTGAATTCTCTTGAATTCCTGAAATAAACTGATTTGGTAATGGTGACATATTTTTAATATTTTTATCTTATTTTACATGTCTGTCTTTCCCACACCAAACTAAAAGGTCCTCATACTCAGAAGATGTTTTGTTATTCATTGTTTTCCCCAGACCAAATAAAGTGACTGGTAACCAACAGATCTTTAGAAATATTTGCTGAATGAATTAATAAATTACAGGAGTTCAATAACTATTTATTGAAGTCTTCTCAATCCCAATGCTAAAAAAACATTGCAACCTTGATTAGCATAGTCTTGATCACTTCCTCCTCTCTGTTGTGTACATTACTTGGTCAAAGTTAATGTATATGCAACCACAGTGCTGTAAATGGGAGGAAGGCTATTACCTATGAAATCTGCTTATAGGGAGTCAAATCTTAGTGTATGAACACACACACACACACACACACACAGACACCCATGAACTGGCAGATTATAATAGCATCTCTTTTGAGATAGCTAACAAGATCACTTACAGTTAAGACGGTCAGTAGCTCTAATTATTGCTGCTAAAAAAAAGTGTTCTTTAATGCTTTCATTCCTGGTGGTATACCTTCCTTAGAACTAAAGGTTCTCAGTCTCTGACTTTGTTTTCATGCCTTGGTAGCTTAATTCAAATTCAAATTTTAAATATATTGGCCAAAATTTAGTGTGTTTCTATGGCTAAAGATGTGCTGCTGGACCTAAAAAGTAGTATTAATCACAATCATCTTAGCCACTTGGAAAAGACGTACCGCTCTTACTATTTTGAAAAGCAATACATCTTTCAATATAAATAAGGTAAATGAAAGCCAAATAGTTAAATGCAAGCCCTTATTCCAGATCCTTATTCATGAACTAATACGTAAGTGTTCAATACCACTGTAACTTCCATTACAGATTTTTAAACATTTAATAAAACTCCAAACACAGAAACTAAGAATAATAAAGTTAGAGCTTAATAATACAAACTTATAGGGAAAAAAAGTCTATCTGCAAATCTTAACAGAATTCTTCAAAGAATTCATTTAAATTATAAAATTTAGAGCTGCTGACCTAACTTCTAAGCATGATAAATATTAAAACCTAATTAACATCATCATCTGGAGAAGTTAGAGCCTCTACAAACATGTTTCTTCCATATGGCAGACACTCAACAATTAAACAGTCTTAGGATTGGAAGAGAATTGGAAGATCCCTTAAGACCACTAAATGGGATAATATAGGTGAAATGCATATACAAGAGCCTAATACAGGACCTGGCATTTTGAAAGCACCCGATAAATATTTGAATTAAATCTATTTCTGTTGTCAGTGATTAAAAATAAATATTTCAGATAAAATCCCTACAACAAGAAACATTGTTTGCCATAATTCAGAGAATACAGATAAGCAAGCACATACATCAAACATACAGTAACAGTATTGTGCAAGTAGATAGAAAGCAGCTCTGAATTTCAAGTCAGAAAAACTAAATACAAATCCCATTTTTACCACTTATCAGTTATCTGAAGTTGGAAACTTCATTTAATTCATCCAAATATCCATTTTCTAACTTGTAAGAATGGGAATAATTATCTCAATCACATACTCTGCGAGTTATTACAAGCACAAAATCAAGTAAGAAAATTCACTGGAAAGAACAATATAAACCTAGGATATTAATGTAATTGCTGTGATTATATTAGTATGGTTTCCCTCTCTGAACACTGAAGAGTAGGTTTGGAAAATGACATACAAATTCATCTGCAAAATTATAGGAAATTTCAAGAGAGCTATGGAAATTAATACACTTTTGGAAAGTAATTTTCCAAGGGTATACTATATTGTAAAAATAATAAATCACTACAAATCAGATACAACAGATAAATTTTACACTTAACACAGTGAATGCTTCAGGGTCCATGAAGTTTTCCTCAAAGTTCAACTCAGGGTTTATAACCAAACAGATCCACAGTGGCAAGTAGAGAGGAATATATTAACCACCTTAAAACCATACAGTGACTCACTAGAGAGGTTCCTCAATTCTGGAACAGTTTTGCAAATATTTTTAAAATACCAGATAAATTGGCTAAGATGTAAAATATAAATCAGCTTTGGGGAGGCTGATATAAATAATTTTGAGAAGAAATTAAATATGTGCCCTTAATTCATCATAAAATAACTTTCAGAGAAACATGAGAGGCTTTAAACATAACAGGCTAAATCACACATCAAGATACCTTTGCAATAATTGGACATTTTATTCTTCACAATAAAATGCTAAACTATGAAGCATGGTTTCCTAGTAACAGCAGTAATACTAGGTAAATAAAATAGAATTCAGCTTACAGCAATCAGCAACCATTCAGCTTCCAATGAGAGGTTGAAATCATTTCGATGCTTACTTTTTCATTTCCATTATCATAAAAATGAAACAAAAAATAAATTGACTTTCTAAGTGTAGAATTATTTTTTCAAAATTTGGAGGAGGCATTGAAGTGGTGCCCCAATGTTCTCTGGACAATCTGGGCCCTTCTTGACCAGTGTATAATTATCCCCAACTAGGTTGTCCTCATCCAGTGAGTGAAGGGGAAGGCTTCTTACATGACATAAATTTTGAAGGGCTGAGATCAACCTCATCTCTACTCACTGATGTGTGAAATACCACACTTTAAGTGCTTATTTTTGTTCGCCTGCGGTTCTTTGTTTTGTTTTGTTCTTGCCTTTCATGTAAGGCTTTCTGGTCCCAAATTTCAAAAATGCAAATGTTCCAATATGCACACTCATGTCTCCAGTATAGACCCTTCAAGCAAATTAAATGCTGGACATGTACCAGAATTGTACTAGAAAAACGAAGCAGAAACTGATATGTAGGAGATGGTTTGTGTAAATAACTCAACTTGGTAGCTACTACTGAAATGCAATGGCCTGTGTTGCTCCATAATATCAAAGGAATGTAATGCTAAAATCATGAGAAAATGAAGGATATAGATAGGATTTTTCTACTATACTTTTAAAAAATCTTTGATGCCCATAGCCAGTCATTTACAACCAATCACTAGCAGATAAGAGAATGGTAAGTAAAAAAATAATAGTGGAAAAACTCAGAAATATGATCTCCTATAAATTTTATATGTATTGTTTTGGACATGTAGAGACAGGGAGAAATATCATATTTTATATAGAAAAATTACTGTTCCTGGAAAGTAATGATGTAGTGTATGTTGTTTTGCAAAACACATCATGTTATATAGGAGGCTCACCATATGTTTATGTTTTGGAACATACTATGCCATAGGCATAGCAATCTGTCTTGGTTATCTATCAAAAATCCACTCCCCTAATCCTTCTTCCTGAAAGATCCCTGTTTTTGTTTTGTTTTGTTTTGTTTTACTGGCCTGTATCCTATTAGGAAGAATATTCTAATTCCTAGCTGAGGAGTAAAGGCTCATTAGTCCATGCCAATCATGGTAACCCTTTGCCATGAAGTGACGGGTTTAGAAATAGGCATGTAGTGCAATTCTGATCAATGAAACAAAATAGAAGTCCACTGTGGAGCCTTCTTTACTGATTAAAAATAAAAAGACAGGGGTATCTGGGTGGCTCAGGTGGTTAGGCATCTGACTCTTGATCTCAGGATCATGAGTTCCAGCCCCAAAGGTTGGGCTCCGTGCTCAATGTGGAGCCTACTTAAAACATTTTTTTAAAAAGACACAGAAAAACATACTCTCATCTACTCAACAGTGTTTTATCTAGGTGCAACGCCTGGAACTACCACAGCTATTTTGCGACCACTAATGATGGATGATCCAGTATACTCAGGATGGCAGAGCACAGTAATGGATAAAACCCAGATCATTTACCTCATTGGGCAGCTGCTGAATTAACTAATCCTGGAGCTCTTTTGCCTCTGGACTTCTTATTATGTAAGATAATACATATTACTGGTTAAGACCATTGAGTTGGACTTTCTTGTATCCAAAAGTATTCTACTACTACAGAATATATGTTTATCACAGCAAAGCATTTGAAAGGTCTCTTGCAATATCCCCGTATATTTGATGAAGAAATGTGGATGGAAGAAAGGTTTAATTGGGCAGGTTAATAGATGGTTACATAATGGAGGGAAGTCTTTGGTAGTATGTCTCAATTCTTTTTGCCTTTATCTTCTTCTGCAGAATTTTTTTGTAATCAACAATGGGTAACTAAACAGAAGACATAACACATGTAGATAATTTAGCAGAGAGCAGTAATACACTGGATGACAGAATCAGAACTGAAGATGTTTCTTTCCAAGGAATGATATGAATGCCTGATGTTTCAATCCTACCTCAAGATTCTTTTCAGCTCTTATCCACCTCAGCTTATCTTATCCCCCACTCATAGGCACAGTTTAACACATATATCCAATCCCAGCCCAGGCCCTTGTCTCTACCACTATCATAGCTCTCACTGCACCTTAATATATATTTGTTTACTTATCTATGCATGTGAGCTCCTGGAAAACAGAAACCATGCTTTATTCATCTTTGTACCTTCAGCCTCCCATTTGGTGCCATTGGTGGAATAAATGCCTGCATGAATAAATAAGTGAATGAATGAACAGATAAATGGGCTGATTGTAAAGAAACAGATTCATTTATGTGAAGCCGAAGGACAAGAAGAAAAGAAACAAAACTGAAAAGTTAATGGAAACTATTGAAGAACAAGAACAATCTGAGTTTAGATTCAATACAACACCTCATTTAGATATATTTCAGGAGGCTGTTCTTTCCCCTTACTGAGCCTTCCTTTCTTTCATTTGTGACTTGTCCACATATGTGTGTACACATGCATGAACATACAACATAACATATAGGTGGCCACAATTTTTCAAAGACTTTTTTTTTTGCACATCACTAAATAGCTTGAATTATGCTTTAAACAACAATCACTGTGGATTTGCAGTTATTACAGAAATCACTGGTAGCCTAGACAGAGTAATTTGTACTTCATCCCCTGGAAAGTCCTGTGCCTTGATGGTGATGATGTAGAATACTTGGAATTAAAATCTAATCCCCACATGATTTCCTATTCTTTCAAAGGCTGCTGAAAATGTTCTATTTCCCACTGTCTTCTCCAATGTTGCTCCAAGTTCCCATCTAAATACATGTCAATATATAAACCTGAGATATAAGATTTATGCTACTTCTTGGGGGCCTGGGTGGCTCAGTGGGTTAAAGCCTCTGCCTTCGGCTCAGGTCATGATCTCAGGGTCCTGGGATCGAGGCCCGCATCGGGCTCTCTGCTCGGCAGGGAGCCTGCTTCCTCCTCTCTCTCTTCCTGCCTCTCTGCCTGCTGGTGATCTCTCTCTGTGTGTCAAATACATAAATAAAATAAAATCTTTTAAAAAAAAAGATTTATGCTACTTCTTTATGATACACAACTAAATATCTATATGTTTTCTAGAAAACCTGACAATTCAAAATAAAGCATATGTATGTGTTAAGAATTAAAAGGCTATATCCAGTTCAAATGAGGAGGAAGTAGAGATGCGTTATTTTCAGAGTACAGCAAGAAAGCCAAAGGAATTATATACTAATGCTTAGTTGGAACTCAAAGGCACAGCCACCAGAAATCAAAAACAGGCTAGGAAAACTACTGACCATAAAAGCAAATTAATACTAGAGTTTTATTTCATTATCAAAACAAGGTTCCAAGTTAAACCCTGTAGGTGAAATAAGCTCTTGCTAAATGTTCTTAAACGTCCTCATATAGAGTGTGTTGTGAAATCAAACTGAAAGTTGGCAGGAAAACTGAACACCTGAAAATTCATGTATGAGCCTTCAAGAAGACAAATTTAAATTGTCACTTAAAATTTACAAAATGTGACTATAAGGCACTTGAGTAGTTATTTTTGCCTAAACTTAAACAATCCAGTCAAGAAGTCACCAGCCTCTATTCTCTCAGACTATATGGTAACCACCGCTTCCTTCAGCTCCAAGTGAAAATTATTTGTAAGAAATATAGTGTAGGGACATAGCCAGGATAATAACTTCTCTATGTCATGTCTTCTACCATTCCACAATTCTTAGAGATTTGTGCTTTGTTATAGTGTGTTAAATATAGAAAAGGGAAGAATGAGCATTACACTAACCTACATGTATACAGAAGTCAAATATTAAAATTTGAAACTCAATTCAATAATCACTTACTGAGCTCACACTCTATGTACTATTTTATATTTTATGGTTTGCTAGGTATTGGTTTTTAAAAAATCACATTTGTAAGAGTCTTGCACTCAAAAAATCTTATCCTCTAAAGGAAAGTATAACCAAATGATGAAGAGAAGTGTTTCTCAATGTATTTTCAACCACAAAACATTCACCGTGAACTAGTCACATCATGATCCCATGGTCTGATGTCAAATGCATCTGGGAAGCCTACAAGTGAAAGAATGTATTTTGCACAAGGCAGTTATGCTAGAAGCCACAGGGCAGCCTCTGGAGGTTTTATAATAATGTCTCCAAATTTTTTGACAAGTCTCATGTCAACAAGTGGGGTCTTTATCCCTACCCCATGATTCTGAGTAGGCTTGCAACTACTTCGGTCAAGATGAATAGAGCGAAAATGATCCTGACTTCTGAGAAAAGACAGAAACGACCAGGCACTGGTTCTCTTTTTGAATTCTTGCTCTTCAGATGCCTACTTCCAGGAAACTCTAAGACCCCAAGGGCCATGAAATGAGAAGTCCAAATCCAGGGAGAGGCAACACATTGGTCCTCTTGTTGACAGTCCCCATATGACTCCTCCTTTTGAGTCATCCTAGCTGAGATGCATATATGTGGGAGAAGAATCCCCTAGATCTGTGTTTCTCAAATATTAGCATGCAGTAGAGTCACCTGAGGGCTTATTAAAAACATAGATTATTGAGTCCAACTGCTAAAGTTTCTAATACAGCACATCTAGGATGGGACTAGATCATTTAATTACATCTAAACTTCCCAGTGATTCAAGAAGTACTACTGTAGATGATTCAAGTTACCACCCATTGGTGAAACCCTAACATCATGGAGCAGAGAGAAGCTATGCCTGTTCTGCCGTGTCTGGGTTCGTGGCCCACAGAATCTATTTACAGAATTACTCCTTTTTTTCCCATTCAAGAAGGTATATTAGAATGAAGATTAGTAAAATGACATTATAGGACACTTTTAATTCATTCTAATTCACTTCAAAGCACAACATTCATAAACTTTCATGCTTTAATGATTAGCTTTTATTATTAATGTGATGCAACACAGTTCACAAATGATTGCAAAACATCACTGCTTACTCACCACATCTAGAAGACCACCCTACTTAAGAGCACGAGCTTTGAAATCAGTGGAGCTGGTTTTGAATCTCACCTCTGCTACTTAAATGGTAGCACAGCAACTGACGAGGAAAAGCCTAAGGGGTTTGGTGCCTGGGTTTAAATCCAGGTCTAGCACCCTCCAGCTGTGTGATCTGAAACAAGATACTTAATCTGTGTGAGTCTCTGTTGCTCCAATCCTAGAATGGCCTGAGAAGATTGTTGGTCATTAAATGAGATAATGCTCTTAAAACAGTGCCTGGGACTGAGAAGTCACCCCATAACTATCTTATGAAATGGCATGTGTCCTTAAATAGGCTTTTTAACACTATAAGAATTAGAACCTCCTCTACAAAACCATGATAATAGTCATTTTCAAAATCACAAAGTGATCGTTAGGATTAAATAATAAACAATACTTGCCCAATAAAGGGCAGATGATGATGATGATGATGATGATGATGATACTGCTATGAAACAGGACATTACCAGGGACAGAAAGTATGAATGAGCAAGTTCTATTCCAATAAAATAGAGCTTGCCTGTGCGGGTGTGGTGACAGCAATACATATGGACTGTCTTAGCCCAGCACTGATCAGACAGTAAAGGAGTATGTGGTACTAACATTTCCATGATAGAATCAAAGGGATTCCTCAAAGTCTGTTCATTTACACTCTGGAGCTAAAGTAAGAACTGCACTAAATCATTATATATTTTGGCCACTGTCTTGTTAGCATCAGATCCTGGGAGTTGTGAACCAAGCCCCATCCCAGCAGTTGTGAATCAAGCATTCCTCGGTCTCCAGCATTTACTCCTCTTTCTTCCCTCAGTACCCAAAGCACAGGTGTGAGGTGCCATTTTTACTAGACCTTGCACTACTGAATTATTAGACAGGCAGAAAATCCAAAGAATATTAATCGGTAATGAATACATTAGCTAATAACTCAGTAATGAAGAGGGACTTTAAAAAACAAAATATCTTCAGGGCCCAACAAAATAAATCTATAGTAATGTAATGATGGGTGAGAAGGTTGCAATTTTGATGCAAGATTTTCTCAGTTCAATTAAACCACAGCTCACAGGAGGCTACTTTCTTCTAAGGCTGATCTGATGATTACAGATTTTACAAGACAGAGACATGGCTTTCTTTAAAAATTGTTTCTTATTCATTATATGTTTTATTCTTTGTGTAACTAGAAGACTGCTGAAAAAATTTAGGTAAATATTTTCCTTCTCTCTGGATGGGGAAGAATTTTCTAAGGATAAAGAAGTTAAAGAGGTCACAAAGGAAAAGATTTGACTGCATAAGAATTGAAACTTTCCATATGTTAGGAAATACCAAGCTAAATGAAAACTGAGAAATAACATCATCCACAAAGCATTTACGTCCATAATATACAAACTAATAATAAAACTCTAGCATCTCAATAGAAACATGGTCTAGAACTAGACGCAGACAATTTATGTTATTAGTGGAAAAAGAATTGCAAATTTAAACTATATACATTTTCCCCCTTAACAAATTAGCAAAGATTTTGAAATATGTTAATATTTTATGTTGGTGAAGAATGCTAAGACCAAGATTCTAATAACCTTCTGAGGAAAGTGGTCCAATTTTTCTGGAAAGCAATTTGGCTATATAAATGAGAAGTAATAAAAATGTTTTCAATCCTTGATCCTGTGAACCCACTTCTAAGTAAACTTGGAAAATTTCCCTGTGAAATAATCAGAATTTCAGTCAAAATGTGAAGTATAAAGGTATTTACCAAGGCTTTCTTTATAACAACAAAATTTATAGAGTAGCATATATTTGACATTATGGATTAAATAGTTTCTATTTCTTATGAATATAATGCAATCATATAAAAATATCAAATTTTAGTGATGTGAGAAAATTCATACCAAAAATTTAATGGAAAAAATCAAGATACGGAACAGGATTCATCAGAGACAGCTTTTGAAATTTTTTGGTATTGGCTTTCTGGAGTGCTGCACTGAAGTATATTCTGACATAGCATCTGGGCTCAGCGGGAAAGAAGCTGTGATCAGTAATATCTGCCACGGGCATAAAAGGTAGGAAGGAGCAGCGCACACGCATTATATATGCCATCGTTAGTAGTACACGCAACATGGTCCCAATCATTTATCAGCATATACTTGTGCCGTGTGTGTGCGCGTGCGTGCCTGTTCACGCATGGACGTGTGGGTGTGAAATCACTCCATTTAACTGTGATTATTTTTAGCCTGTGCTGTTAAGGTGATCTAGTTTTAAAATATTTGGGTATTTTTAAAATTTACTATATTGACCACATACTGATTTTATATTATTATTTTTTTTAGATCTTCAAATTGTTCAAATGATTTTTTTAAGATTTTATTTATTTATTTGAGAGAGAATGGGAAAGATTTATTTATTTATTTATTTATTTGAGAGAGAGAGCAGGGGCAGAGGGGAGAGGGAGAAGCAGGCTCCCCACTGAGCAGGGAGCCCAACTTGGAGCTCCATCCCAGGACCCTGAGATCATGACCTAAGCCGAAAGCAAACGTTTAACTGACTAAGCCACCCAGGCGCCCCTGTTCAAGTGATTTTTTTTGTAAAAAACAAGATTTTACATTCACTCTGGGGAAGGTGACAGGAGCAAGGGATAAAAACATAGGCAAATAAATTCTAAAGAGACTTCGTAGGTGTGTTTTTGTTTTGTTTTGTTTTGTTTTTTTCCAGGAGGTAAATGTGTTATTAGAGTTAGGAATATCTTCCCCAGTACAGGTTCGTTCAAAATCTCTTCAAATTTGGTTATGAATAAGAATGTGACCTTTTGTCTCCTATGGAAATCCAAGCACTTGAAGGAGGATTTCTGTGAATGAGCTAAAAAAAGAATCAATTTTTGTCAGTATAAATAGCCAAAGGTCTTGAAACTAATAAGACCACCTTTGAAAAGGCCAGTCTTATGGGAGCTTTTAAAATTTTTAAACAATTAACGCCGCTTTTCTTTTCCTTTACTAATTTGTATACTGCTCAGTCATCCCCACTCTCGAAGCTGATTTTGATATTTTTTAAGTTCTGATTTCTTTGCAGAGAGTAATTACCAGGTGAAGAAGGAAGCAGGTATGGTTTTTTGGCTGAATTTCTTCCACGTTATGAGGCTGCCTCAGAATTGGAAGCCATAAGCTTCAGGGAGTCAGAGACAAAGGGCCCAGATGCAGCTCTCTCTTTAATTAGCTCTGTGACATGAGACAAGTCATTTTCTCTGTTCCCTCTCAGAATTTCCACATTGGTAATATGAAAATATAGTGTTACTGTCCTCCAGGGCAGGATATGTGAGGATAAATTGAGTAAAAGATGCAAGATGTATAAGTTGACAGGAGGCCATCCTTCCTACTGGGTCTCTCTCCCCCATGACAGTGTACAAATCCCTCCTAAGGTGTTAACTGATAATTAGGATGTTAACTAGCAGCCAAGGAGTCAGGGATATTTGAGTTTTTAAAGTAAATTACGTGGGATTGTCCCCAATTTCAGAAATGGACGGTGATGGCAAGATGTCCAGTGCTGACCCCAGGGAGTTTGAGGGGAGGATGTCTGGCTATAATTTCCCAAATCCTTGTCCAATCCTCTTTAAACAAAATCCATTATGACAATCGTATATTGCCTTTTATTAAGTCCTATCCAACTATAGTTGAGTGAATTTGTTACCTTGCTCAAAGCTGATGTTTGCATTCCTCTTCTCCTTCATTGTACATCTATGTTTCTAGGAACATCCAGATAAGTGTTAAGGTACTGTTAACCTTACTGAGAGTAGAAACAGACTGTGAGAAGTCATTATTGGATAGGATCCCAATAACTGGTATCTTCTTGGGGAAAACCTAAATATGCCAAGGATACTCCCCAAAGTGAGGACTCTCACTGCATCAACGCATAGGCCCCTTTCTCTTGCCTTCCTTACTATGTCTATATCCATAGCAGGTTGAACAAATGCTTCCTCTGTAGAGGCACCATGCCATACCTCCCTAGCCATGGGTGGACAAAAGAACAACATGCCAAGAGTTTTCATGGTCTGCATTACATCACTTTGGGAAATATTTATGTTTCCAAACTGTGGACTTGCAAAAAAATTATCTAAGTTCAAATACTGAAACATGAAGAGTCTTGCTTTGCACTTATTTAAATTTTTTTAAAAGATTTTATTTATTTATTTGACACAGAGATAGATTACAAGTAGGCAGAGAGGCAGGCAGAGAGAGAGGAGGAAGCAGGCTCCCCGCTCGAGCAGGGAGCCCGATGCGGGCCTCGATCCCAGGACCCTGAGAGCATGACCTGAGCCGAAGGCAGAGGCTTTAACCCACTGAGCCACCCAGGCACACAGCACTTATTTAAATTTTTGATGAAATATATAAGCTAGATCTTTTGCTTTATATAGAAAACATTATAATTGCAATAAAACTACATTCTATGGGCAGCTGGGTGGCTCAGTCATTAAGTGTCTGCCTTCCGCTCAAGTAACGATCCCAGGGTCCTGGGATGGAGTTCCACATCAGGCTCACTGCTGGGTGGGAAGCCTGCTTTTCTCTCTCCCACTCCACCTGCTGTGATCCTTCTTTCACTCTGTCTCTCTCTGTCAAATAAAAAATAAAGTCTTTAAAAAAAACACACATTCTTTTTCCTTTTTAGGTAGAAAGTTTTTCAGGAGCGCATGGTCCATGATGGAGGCATAAGAAAACCCCAAATTCACCTCCCAGAGACACACAGAATCTACAACTACATAGATAACAAGTCCTCCAGAAGAACTGAAGGCTGATTGAACAGCTTTGGCACAAAAAGGGATAGCAGGACCACATAGGGAAGGGTAGAAAAGATGGAGACACAGTAATGAGGGAAACCTCACTCCCTATGAGACAACCTGCAGTGGAGAGAGATATCACCAGAGGGACAGCCTCACCTGCCCTGGGGCACAGCAAAGAAACAGTAGTTTAAAGGACAACTAGACTATAAGTAAAGAAAATCCTCTTACTCTAACCCTACACTATCCACCTTTCTGCACCCCCAGCACAGTTGCACCCTCGGCAAACTTTATTTTTGTCTTATTTTAAGAAATTGCCCCAGTTACCCCAATCTTTGGCAACCACCACCCTGATCAGTCGGGAGCCATCAACACTCAGGCAAGACCTTCCAGCAGCAAAAAGATCACAACACGCTGAAAGCTCAGATGATGCTTAGTATTTTTTAGCAGTATAATATTTTTAATCAAGATATGTACATTGTTTTTAGACATAATGCTATTGCACACTTACTAGACCACAGTATAATGTAAACATAACTTCTGTATGCATTACTTGCTTTAGTGCAACATGTGCTTTATGGCAAGGGTTTAGAACTGAACCTACAATCTCTCCAATGTAAGCCTATATTGACAATGGCCAAAATATGGAAGCAACCCAAATGTCCACCAACAGATGAATGGATAAAGAAGATGTATATATGTACACAATAGAATGCTACTCAGTTATAAAAAAGAATGAAGTCTTTCCATTTATAGCAACATGGATGAACCTAGGGGACATTCTGCTAAGTGAAATAAGTCAGACAGAGAAACACAAAAGCCATATTGTCTCAGGATCACTGACCACTACAGTCAAGAAAGAATTCTTGAGACATTTTATTGTGCAATTTAGTAAGTTTTTTCAAGTAGCATGGGGACAGGACCCATGGGCAGAAAGAGTTGTACTCTTGCTGTATGAAGCTGGTGGTTACATGCTTAGTGCTCAAGGGCAGATGGGGGGGGGCGGATATGCAGGGAATGTTAGATCATAAATGTCTTTCTTGAAAATTCTACACGTAAAACAACTTTTGCAAGATTTCTCTGTTGTTTATTTTAGCTTGATATTAGCTATCAATGAGATTTACATGCAGTCATGAGACCCTTTAAGAATATAGCAACCAGCACTTATTTGATCCTTATCAAAACTCTGCAGGCTATAGGTGAGCCTTCTGGGCTAACGGTAAACATTTTTCTGCTTCTATCCCTCAGTCAGTGTGATTTCACTTAGATGTGGAATCTAAAAAACAAAACAAGCAAACAAAACAAAATAGACTCATAAATACAGGAAACAAACTGTTAGTTACCAGAGGGAAGAATAAGTGAAGGGGATGAAGGGTTACAAACTTCCAGCTATAAAATAAAATAAGTCATGGGAATGTAATGAACAGTATGGGGAATAGCATCAATAATATTGTAATAACTTTGCATGATGATAGATGTAAACTAGACTCACGGGGATCATTTCATAATGTATAAAAGTATCTAATCACTCTGATACACACCTGGAACTAATAGCATATTGTTTGTCAATTATATTTCAGTGAAAAAAAAAAGTTTAGGCTACATAAAAATAATACTTAACCTGGCTGGTGGGGGGATAAATTATGTCCACCATTCTGGAAAGCAAATCAGCCAAATACACTGGAGCTTTAAGGGTTCTCATGCCATTTGATCCAGTACACTTTCAGGAGTTTTTCTGAATTAAATGATCATGTATGTAGACAATTGTTATTATCTACAAAAATATTCATACGTATTATCTGAAATAACAAAGGTAGCAACTAAATGTCCATAAAATAGAAGAAACTGTGTAAATGATGGTACATTGTGCATCATTATGGATATTATGCATAACAATGCAGTCATTAAAATGATAATTACATAGATTTTAAATAAGTAAACATGCAGATAAAATCATAACAATTACTATAAGGTTATAAAACTATATACATAGAATAATCCCAAACTGGTTAATATTCAATATATGCTTAACAAAAGAAAGGACTGGAAAAAAATATACAAAAAAATGTTAACAAGGTTATTTTCTGCGTTTGGGTGAATTTTGTGTTTTTAAATTTTTTTTCACATTTTTCTAAAAATTTAAACACTGATCATAGAATATCTTCCAAATTAAAAAAAAATTTCTCCACCTCCCCCCAAAAAGAAAGATTTTCTCTGGAAAGATTAAAATTTTTTAATATAATATCCACCCAAAATGTATCCATATAAAAAAGTGTCAGATGGCATTTTATGTAAAATTACACAATTCTACCCTTGGGACATGATTCTCTGTCCCAAGGATAGCCATTTTTCAATTAAAGTTAAAAATGTCATTGTGGGGCACCTGGGTGTCTCAATGGGTTAAAGCCTCTGCCTTCCGCGCTCGGGTTATGATCTCAGGGTCCCTCAGCAGGCAGCCTGCTTCCTCCTCTCTCTGCCTGCCTCTCTGCCTACTTGTGACCTCTCTCTCTCTCTCTCTCTGTGTCAAATAAATAAACAAAATCTTTAAAAAAAAAAGTGTCATTGTGGAGCCTTGAAAAGAAAAGTTTATCCAAAATAAAGAACATATTAAGAATGTGTAAATGTTGCCTGTGTATGTCTTTAAAAATAAATACTTATATCTACAAGAATCAATTTATTAATATTTATATTTTGCTTGACAGATGTGGTGTTTTTCCAATTATTCAGTCTTCTCACCAGTGGACATCATTCTCCAAAACAGGAATAGTAAACCTAAAATTTACCCCTTCTTTTACTTTTTTTGTTTACTTCTAGGCATTACTATGATTTACTAGGGGGAAAAAATCTTAAATCATCTTCTTAAGATCAATTCACAACTGATACAGAAATAGTTGGATTTACATTAGCCCCACAGTATCATGTATCAAGTATCTGTGACACTTGCAGTGAGGTGGGTGAAGGGTTAAACACTTTAGTCCATGTTGCCCTGAAACTGCTACCAAACAGGTACCAATTAAGCTTAATGGAAACATACATAGGAAGATGAGCATAATAGCAGCATGCTTCTGAGTCCCCGGAAGGTGCAGGGGTACAAACTACCATCAAAGGCATAAATTAAACGAACAGAAGTCGGGCGAGAAGGTACAGACAGGTGTGAGGGTGGACCTGGGCTTTAGTGCATGGGTTTCTCTGTGTCAATGGCTTTATCTGGTGGAAACTTCTGTCCCAGTCTGGACTGGTAGCTTCTCAGTTGAAGTGGGATAATGTGCAACCCCTGGTATGTTGCCTAAAGCTACAGAGATATGCTTTCTTTTCCTACATGGCCAAGTGACCACACTTGATAAGAGACCTATTTCCTAGTGGACTTGGGCTCCAGAAAAGCAGATAGAGATAATTCTCCCTCTGCCCCCGACCCCTTCTCCGATTTTTACTCTCTTTGTCCCATTCCCTACTCCGATCAGACCCAAACTTTCTGGGTGAATATAATAGGCAAACTTAAACAACAGTATAAATACCTTGCTAAATTTGACAAATTTGAAGAGCATAGTCAATAGTTTAAGAAACAGGCTTAATGTCCTAACTTTAAGACAGTATGCATGTATGTCACATATTATTCGTTCAATTATTACATCTATATACTTATATTTACATCTGTATCTATATCTTTCAAAACAAGCATTTATTGAATATCTTCTATGTACCAGGCTCTATCTAAGGTGCAAGGGCATTTGATTTAGTAGAAGACACAGACATGTTAATAAAAAGGGTATTTCCACAGTGTATGATGAGTGCAACACTGTATCAATACCAAGTTAACAAGCAAACACAGCAAGACAGGAGTAATTAGATCTAACTAGGACCAGTGGAAGGCTCCTCAGTGTGATCTTTGAGCTGAGCTCTTTTTTTTTTTTCTTTTTGAGTTCTTTAAGTTAAACAGAGTTTGCCCTGAAGATGAGGGTAGAAGGGAACTCGAGGCAGAGAAGAAGGTATTCAAAGGTGCAGATGAATGCAGCAATAATGATGTATGCAGGGGCTCCAAGTAGTTCAACATAGACAATAGAGTGCAATGTAGGTAGAAGAGGTGGCAAAGGACTGTGTTTGCCAATCTAAGCCTCTACACTTCTTCCTGTAAGCAAAGAAGAGCTGTTGAAGTATTAAGCAAGGAGCCAATCTGCAGATCAAAATGAGTATTCTAGAAGCAAAGAGGGGGGTAGATTGAATGGGATGTACACTGGGAGGCCAGTTAAGCAGACAATTGTTAAAGCTCCTATGGGAGATGTTAGAGGCCTGACATGGCTTTAAGACTATGAAAGGGTAGTTTCAAAAAGAAGAGAAGAAAAGCATTAGATGTTTAAATTTCAAAATCTGTTGTACTAAAGCTGAGGGCAACGTGGGGTTCAGAGAAACCAAGAAATGGACTAGGGAGGTCAGGATGCAGTCTTTATAAGGAGAGAAGAGAGGAGGGGGGTAAGGGTGGGATCTCTATGCAAAGGCATGTATTACATTGCATCTAATTGGAAATGATGCCCTTTACCTGGAAACAAAACCTATTACCATGGCTTGATGGGAAATAAATGTAGCAATACATTCTGATGTTGCAGCAAAAGAAATAGGAAGAAAAGAGAAAAACTCATTTTATATAGGTTAATCTTCTATCACTGGGGCTTGGGTCCTGCTGTTTAGTAGCAGGACTCAATCTCTCTGTTCCTAGATCTCTTTGGCTGCAAAGGCTCACACTTAGCCAGTCTCAGAGGCAAGGGGGATTCAAATCACCTGTTTAGCCTTCCTGTAATTCCTCCAAGGACCAGAATGAGCATCAGATCCTTTTAGAAACTCAGTCTGGGCGCCTGGGTGGCTCAGTGGGTTAAAGCCGCTGCCTTCGGCTCAGGTCATGATCCCAGGGTCCTGGGATCAAGGCCCACATCGGGCTCTCTGCTCAGCGGGGAGCCTGCTTCCTCCTCTCTCCTCTCTCTCTGCCTACTTGTAATCTCTCTCTCTGTGTCAAATGAATAAATAAAATCTTAAAAAAAAAAAAAAAGAAAAGAAACTCAGTCTACTCTGCCCCAAGTCATTGTGTTCTGACCTTCCCCCTCTTGGCTCCAGCCTTATATGCCCAGATGGAAAGAACTCCTGTGGTAACTCTCTCCATCTGGACCTGAAAGACCCAGCTAGTCCTCCAGCTACTTGCTGGTCCCCTCAGGACTGGTACTTTAGGAAGCTCATTCTAGATTCTGAATGACAATGAATTTGAGAGAAACAAGAGCAGCAAGCAGGCAGTAGTTGCCTGGACTAGATGGTGACTACTCTGATAAAGAGAAGAATACACATTTGAGAGCTATTTGTCAGAATTTTAGGGGTTGACTGAAAGTGGGTGATGAAGGAAAAGAAGAGTCAAGGAAAACTTTCAGGCTTTTGATCTAAACAATTGGATAGGTGGTGGTTTCATTTATCAAACTAGAGAACACAGGACATAGGATGTTCAATTGTAGACCTTATGAAGTTGAGGCACCCATGAGGCCTCTAAGTGGAGATGTCTGGTGGTCTGGACATTCACATCTGGAGGACAGGAGAAAAATCTGAACAGGATAAATAATTCTGGTATCATCATCATATAGATCACAAAGCTAGCATCTCGCTAGGAGAATAAATTGAGCACAAATAACGAGAACCCAGAGGAAGATCCATATTAAAAAAAAAATTAGAGAACAAAGGAGTCTTTGGAGAAGAAATGGGAAGTCTACTTGAAGGGACAAGACCAACCAGGAGAGTAAAATGTATAGAAAAGTACAAGGAGGGCGCCTGGTGGCTCAGTGGGTTAAAACCTCTGCCTTTGGCTCAGGTCATGATCTCAGGGTCCTGAGATCGAGGCCCACATGGGGCTCTCTGCTCAGCAGGGAGCCTGCTTCCTCCTCTCTCTCTGCCTGCCTCTCTGCCTACTTGTAATCTCTCTCTGTCAAATAAATAAAATCTTTAAAATAAATAAATAAAAATAAATAAATAAAAGTACAAGGAGCAGGGTGTGGCTGACACTATAAAATACTGCTGAAAAATGAAATAAGATAATTGCTGAAAAGAATACATTCATTTTAGGGACATGGAGGCTAGTGGTGACCTTGGAGAGAGCAGTTTCAGTAAAGCAGTAAGAATACAAATAGAGATACAAATTAGGAGAAAGAGTGGGAAGAAAAGAAGAGACCAAGTATAGAAATGCGTTCACTGGGCGCCTGGGTGGCTCAGTGGGTTAAAGCCTCTGCCTTCGGCTCAGGTCATGATCTCAGGGTCCTGGGATCGAGGCCCATATCGGGCTCCCTGCTCGGCAAGGAGCCTGCTTCCCCCTCTCTCTCTGCCTGCCTCTGCCTACTTGTGATCTCTCTCTCTCTGTCAAATAAATAAATAAAATCTTTAAAAAAAAAAAAAGAAATGCGTTCACTAAGTTTGCCTGTCAAGGGTGGGGGAAAGAAAGCACAGTTGGAGAGGGACATGTAATGAAGATAAGATATAACTGAGAAGATGAGGTATCATCATAATAACTGCAGAGCAATTCTAGGGCAGCCATGCAAAACAAATGTGAACAAAGGCAGAATAGACCATACCAGTGGGGTGTGGAGGAAATCAGAGGAAGGGAGCAAGTGTTGTGAATCTGGGTGATTGCAGAGCAAGTACCAACAAGACATGGAAATCAAGAGAGTTGGGCTCAAATTCTTGCTCTGGCACTTGCTAATGTTTCTTCATGTGTAAAATGGGGGGTTAATCCTTACCTTTTTGAGATAATCTGCACAAAAGTGTACTTGCCACATAGTAAAAACTTGGTACACCTTAGTTTCTTTCTTTTTTTTTTTTTTTCCATTTGCAGGGTAACACAAAGGAGCAAGAAGACTTTATTTTATTTTTTATTTTTTGCAATTAGACTTTAATAGTAGGATATAGGTATGTAAAATATAGAAACCTCACATAAGGGGTGCCTGGGTGGCTCAGATGGTTAAGCATTTGCCTTCGGCTCAGGTCATGATGCTAGGGTTCTGGGATGGAGTCCCGCATCAGGCTCCCTCCTCAGCGGGGAGCCTGCTTCTCCATCTACCTTTCTCTCCCTCTCTCTCTCTCTGTCTTTCATGAGTAAATAAATAAAATCTTTAAAAAAAGAAACCTCACATAAAAAAGAAATTTTTTGTATTTTCGTATTTAAAATATACTAAGGTAAAGTCCTGCGATAATGTCAATACCTTATATTTCACACCACTTTAAAATGTGTCCTGTCATCTCATTTTAGTCACAAAACAAGTCTATGAGGGAAGTAGGACAAGTATTCTTATCCCTTGTTAAAGATGCAGAAACTGGGGCATGCTGAGGTTAGGGAACAGCCCATCCTCGGTTGTTAACAGTGGAGGCTGGGCTCGAACTGGTCCCTGGAGTTCAGTGCTTTGTTTAGGAGCCCACAATATGCAGATAAAAGCTAATAGCAGTCTCAGTAGCACATCTAGAAAAATGTTAAGTGGGAAATTATTTGGTACTTACTCTTCAATTTTTAGAAATGAATACATTAGGTTAAGTTTCATTCAGCCGCATTTCATATCATCACTACAACAATTAATTCTCTGGTATTGAATCCCCCTTGCCTCTGAGACTAACCAAGTATTTTCCTTTAAAGCTAAGGAGATGTGGAAGCAGAGAAGTTTAGTATGCCAGCAGCAGGACCTGAGCCCCAGCGATGGTGTGAAGAAAACAACACACCCATCCAAGGATGACATAGTAACCAGGGAGAGGAAGTTTGGTTAAAACAGCCAGAAGAGAGGATTTCTAGCAAAATGGAACTGCAAATGAAGACAGAGATCAACCCAAGCCAAAATATTACTACTATCACTACTACTGCTATTACTAGATTTGCATCTACTAGGTACAGATAGATATGTAGATATGGATATATGGAGATAGATGATAGGTAGGTAGATAGGCACCAGCAGCAGCATTAATAATAGCACGACCAATAACAGTAATAGCAGTACATGGGAGAAGTCAATTTCATCATTTCCACTACTCTGCAAAAAAGACATAAGGGGACACAAATCTATGATTTTCAAACTTCAAAAAATGAGACCCAAATGAGTAACCTGGAAGATCAAGTGGAAGCAATTGCTGGATAATTTCTATTCAAAGGGCTACAAATTATGAAAAAAAGCAAACAAACATTAGACAAGGTAGGCAGACTTAGGGTACATAACACAAAAATGATAGGAATTCCAGGAAAAATGTTGCAGATTGAGGAGAGATGGTAATCATGCACATAAAAGAAAACTGATGTGCCTGAGTTGATAGAAGAGAATAGTTTTGAAGGGCTTGCTGAGTTCCTCATCTACACATAACAAAGGAAACCAGAAAATAATCAATTACTATCACCTAATCTAGAGAGAAAAGTACAGCAGCCCAAGAATCCTAAATTCCTCCAAGATACCACTTACCAGCCAGGTTAAAGGAAAGATATTTGCCAAAAGCAGGAATTCAGATAATTCCCATTGAAAATAGTACTCCATATATACCAATAACCAAACAGCAAATGAATAAGAAGACAGACCTTGAGAAAAGGAAAGATGAAGGTAGAAGGGAACAGCAGTGATTTTAACCTTGCAACATACATACTTAAATTTAAATGGATAATTAACTGGGAGTACATAAAATATACCCTAAATAAGGATCGTTCAGGAAAAAAACAGTTATGCTATAAGTGAAAACCCCATACTTTGGAAAGTAAAAATTATCTCAACAAAACCAAGGAAGTGGGGTGGTAATGAAGAAAAAAGTAAGGTAAAAGTTTTCTGGATATCCCATTTATATGGAGGAGACTAGCATGAGAAAAGTAAAAATATTCTAAAACTGCCTGTTGGATTGGTGCAAGTCTGGGGGTAACTGGGGAAAACAGATTCTTATTATCATGCAATAATATATAAATAGGCATTTATGAATGCTGGGAGAAGGATAACTACTAGTTGAATGGAATACTGCAGGAGAAGTTCTAAATTAATGTAAGGGGCAGGAGCAAGAAGGCAATTAATAGTAACATCATTGAGTCACAAAAAATAAGGAAAAGGAATAAAGAAATCTTAGAACAAAGCTAATAGCGCAGTGAAATTAAAGAATAAAATATGATAATGATATAATATAAAAATCTGAACAAAAATATAAAACATGAATTGAAATCCAAAAATTCTTATTAAAATATTAACAAATAGACTTCAACATTGTATCGAAAGAAAGTAATTCCCTCTGATTAAGTAGTATTTACTCTGGGATTTCAATAATTTTTCAAAATCAAAAGGTATTAGTAAAATAGCAACAAAAGAAACACCTTGAATATGGTAAAACAAATTATCAAAGCTTATCACAAAATATCATTTCAAATAGATGCTTGATAACACCATTACCACTCAACATTGTTTGAAGACTCTAGAAAATGCAGTAAGACAAAAAAAGAAATATTCTGTATAAATTGGAAAAGAAGAGATTAAAAACTTGGTTTATATTTACTGATGACATTACTGTACACCTAAGGAATCCAGTAAAACATTACTAGAATTTAGTAAGACATATAGTAAGACGGCCGAATGCATAATAAGTGAAAGAAAGGCTGAATCCATAATAAATGTAATAAATTAACTAACATATACTAGTTTTTTCCTCCATTATTACTAGCTACTGAAAATATTCTACTCACAATCGTAATGAAAACTAATAAAACATTTAGAAATAAATTTAATAAGAACATAAGACCTGCATGAAGAAAGTTACAAAATCTTATTGAATGATTTTATATCCATGGATAGGAACACAGTATCATTAAAACATCAAATCTCTCCCAATAAATACATACAGGAAATTCTGAAGGGATAAAGAGTTTGTATAATATAATATTAAAGTCAGCATAGATGAATTAATGTCCAAGAATAATGAGAAAAGTTGTTTATAAGGAAAACAAAGAGGAGGGTTTGCCTAACTGGGTATAAAAATATATACTAAAGCCACTATAATTAAACAATTTAGTATTGACACAGAAATGAACAAATAGATCGGTAGAACAGAAGAAAAAACCCTGAAATACATAGTCATATACAAGAGAATTTAATCTATTATAAAGATACCATTTCCATTGTATGGAAAAAAGTATAGCTTAAACAATTAATAATGTAACACTGATTATCCATCTGAAAGAAATAAACTAAGACCCCTATCTTATGCAATGCTGAAACAGAATCTAAAATGGATAAAAGACTTATATGTAAAAATAATATAAAAATTATTTTATAAAAGGAAATTTAAGGGTTGGGAAGACATTTTAAACCAAATAGAAAGTCCAAAGCTCTAAAAGTAAAGACAGATATATCTAAATAAGTACCATGGTTAATTTTATGTGTCAACTTGACTGAGCCAAGGGATGCCCAGATAGCTGGTAAACCATTATTTCTGGGTGTGTCTGTGAGGATGGTTCTCCAAGTGATTATCATTTGAATCCAGTACACTAAAGAAGATCTGCCCTCACCAATGTGCGGGAGCATAATCCAATTCTTAAGGGCCAAAATAAAACAAAAAGTGAGATAAAGGGCAAATTCTCTTTCTGTTCTTGAGCTGGTATGTTCATTTTCTACTACCCTTAAACTTTGAGCCTCCTGGCCTTTGGGCTCAAACTCTATTATACCACTGCCTTTCCTGCAGACAGCAGATCATGGGACTTCTCAGTCTCCATAACATGTGACTCAATTTCTAATAAATTTCATTTTATATCTATCTATCTATCTATCTATCTATCTATCTATTTATCTATCTATCAATCATCTATCATCTATCTATCTTGTTGGTTCTGTGTCTCTGGGGAACTCTGCACATTTATAACAGATTAATATCTTCATTAAACAAAGCTCTCATAGAAAATCATAAAAACATATTGGGGAAGGCAAATAAAATCATTAGTATGCATATGAAAGGAGGTTTAACCTCCAAAGAAGTCAGGAAAATATAACTAAAGTAACAACCACTTAATTAACAATAATTTAAAATAGTGATGATATCTGCTGCTATTAAAGATCCCATATAAAGTTACCTTAAAATAAATTGGTAAAAATACAAACCGTTATAGCATTTTGGGAAAACAATTGGTATGTCTATTAAAATTTAAAATACACATGTCTTAGGCCCAGCAGCAATAATCCTAGAACATAAATATTTCCAGTATATATAAGAATATGATGTTTATGTAACATTGTTTTGGTGGCAAAGATGGAAAGAAAGAAAGACCTATCCATTCAAGAATAGCTGAACAAATTGCAGTGCATCTACAACACGTAACATTATGGAAATCATTAAAAGAATGAATTCGATCCTCACTAACTGATTTGGAGGGATTTCCAATATGTATAGTTAAATGAGGAAGGCATGGTAAAACTGTGTATGATAGAATGTCATTTTCTTAAAGTGAAAATGACTCTCCTAAAACCCTGGTTACTATATACTCTGTGTGGTGTGTGTGTGTGTGAGTGTGAGTGTGTGTGTGTGTGTGTGTGTGTGTGTGTGTATGTGTGTTTCTTAGAGTTCCTCTACCCTCTGCACATGACATTTCCTGCTTGGAATGCTCTTCCCTCCAACTGTTTCCTTTCCATGCCCACTATCAGGCCACTTTCTCAGGAAGGGTTCCCTAGTCCCCAAGCAAGAGTTTAGGTCCCCTTCTTATTTGGCTCCTTACATTTTCTCCCTCTATCACAGATCTCCTGACATGTTATAGTAATTATTTTAATTGTTTATCTTTCCCACTAATATACGCATGTATGAGCAGGGACCATCCATCTTGTTCACCCCTAGCTTCTGGTATAGCTCCTAACACATACTAGGGGCTCAAAGTTCAATCAATACCAACTGAATGAACAAACAATTCCCTTATAAGATTCTCAAGGATACAGTCAACATCACTTACTTCATATGTATCTTCCTCCACTTCTAGAGATTAGAGTCGGGAGTCTACTGCAAGGACTACTTATTGAGTGAGTATATGGATACATGACAGGAAGTATCATAGTTATCATATGAGAAAGATCTAGATACAGCAGACTTAGATAACATTCAAGATGATAGATACCTATCATCTTAAATACCTATGGTATTTAAGAGAATAGGAAGACTTTTAAGGACTAGGATATGTAATACTTACTTAAGTCTGATTTCAAATAAATTTATTATATCACTTTTCCTCTGTAAATCACTTGAGTGTTGAGGGATGAATATACTTATAACCAGAGCTACTGCTGAAGAGATGGGTTTCCACAACCTTATACAGTCTGTAACGACCTATCCCTCTAACCCCCGATCTAAAAATAAGGCATGGACACCAGAACAAAATGTGTCTAATTTTATTCTCATTCTTAAATTTGAAATTGGGAAACTCAGAGACTCTGGGGCCAAAGAACATATAAAATCAGGGCCAAATCATTGCTATAGCAGGACAAAGCCAATGACAAGAATAACTTGAGAGAACAGAAGGGCCCATGCATAGCACAAAGAAGCAGATAAATGAAGCAAGCATGCAGGGATGACAAATTATCTAGTACCATAAGACATGAAGAGGGCAGCCTCATTTATCTATGTATCCATTCAAATATTTCCTAAGGATTCAACAGCAAATAGGACAATGAAAGTCATTGCTTTCATAGGGCTTGAAGTCCTATAAAAAGGACTGATCAAAACTGATTATGATGAAGTTTCACAAATGTTATGATAGGGAAAGTTCAGAATGCTATGGGAACATAAAACTGGGGAACTCAACCTGATCGAGCCCTTGGTCAGACTTTCCAGATCCAATCCCTTTGTGGCCCAATTGTATCTTATTTCCTGTCCTTTGATATCTATGAGATTCCTCTTTATCTCTTCAAGAATAAGCTCTATTTTCACTTGAACCAGCATACTAGATATCTGATACATTTTGTCTGCCCCATAATCTTTTGCACACTGTCATTTTAGGAGCTGTCCTTTCTTGTCTGGGTGACTCAGAATCATTTTTGTGGGGACTGATAGAAGAGAATTGAGAGAGAGTCTCTGTTCTTCTGGGATCTCAAGCACAAAAGACCTTATAATGTTGGAGCTGCTGGGACCAGCCTTGCCACACTTGGAGAGGGTTTGCCTGAGCATGAAGACACCACGGAGGATGGCGGAGCCGAGAGATTCGGAAAGAGACAAAGATGCCTGATGACATCTTTCTAAGTATCTCTAAGGCTTTCTAGTTACATGAACCAACAAATTCATTTTGTTTCTAAAGTTAAATGAGTTGCTTTCAGTCACAACTAAAAGCATCCTCATTAATATAGCTATTCTGAATAAATTTCTGTTCTGTGCACAAATCATCACTGACCAAATGGCTTAATGGTTTGGGTAAAGGGAGGACAAAACTGATTTGTCCTTGTCCTATCTTTCCTTACTCTTTCCTACAATAAATGGGTTGTAATAACTGATTTGCATAATACTTATTGTGACAGTTCCTCACATGGTTTCCTGTGGCCCTCCTATTTCTGTGAAGCAGGTATTAGTGGTATTCCCATTTTGTAGTGGTGTTCCAAGGTTGATTAGCTACAAAGTGACTGATTTGGTACCTGGAAAGGCATTCTGGCACCACTCCACATCTTGGATTCCTGCTCCCTCTAGATCCTGTCCCCCACACCTCCTCCCATGCCAGTGCCACTATAATCAGCCTCTAGCTCCAGCCTTAGTCCCTTGGGGTACCAGCTGGAAAATGCCCACAGGAAAATTATGAATCTATTTAATTATCTTTTTTGAAGAATTAGAATCATAGCATAAATTTTATTACCCAGCTAGAGTTTAATTTTAATATGCAAATTTTTTGATAAGTTAATATTATAATCAGATTTTTTAAGAACCTTAAATTATGCCAAGTTTTTTTAATGCAGTGAATAAATGCATATTTTTTTGAAACTTGGCAAAAATATCTGAAAATAGTTACAGCAATAACACACAAGATAGAAATATTATTTTATCCAGATTCCTTCTCTTAAGAATACATTTATTTTGAAATGAAAAATTTCCTGTTCTCCTAAGAAATTGGCCCTTAAAGCTGTAGGATTGAGGGGACAGAAGTAATTTTTTGCTCCATTACTCTAAAATATGCCAAAGAAATAATAAATTTGGATTGGAACATTTAAAATACTATTTTTTTTTAAATTTCACTGATTATTAAATTTATGTTAAAATTCACTGCACTTTATTTTCTTGACAACCTAATAAAACGAAACTCTTTCTTTCAAATTCCATTATATTTTAGTCCCTTAGAATTCCATTTGGATACTCTCTTGTTTTTGTTTTGTTTTTAATTTAATTTTATTTTTTCAGTGATCCAAGATTCATTGTTTATGCACCACACCCAGTGCTCCATGCAATATGTGGCCTCCTTAATACCCACCACCAGGCTCACCCACTCTCTTGTTTTTTTGTGTCTATCTTTGAAGAATGATACTGACAGTTTTGCAAATGCAAGCCCTCCACTAAGTCACTGATAAAATAAGCCAGACATCATCACCACTTAATGCATTTACTTTGATGAGCTATTAATTAAAGCTTTATTTTAAAGTATAAATATTGCTATTTGTTGCCCAGAAGATATTCTGGTATCATTTATTAAATCTTCATATTTGTGTTCATGAACCACAATTTCTTCATTAAAATATTAGTGTATGAAGCAAAAGAAACAAATCTAGAAATTTTTTCCAAGCCCATTCTGAACCCCCCCCTTTTTTTTTGGTTATTATAAGCTAAATCTATCTAAGAATTTTTCTGAACTTATTTCCATCTCACTTACCCAAAGCTTAAACATGAAGTAACAGAGACAGTAGACTCAATTCTGTGTGCAAAGTATTGTCAGTGCAATAGGATTTTGAAGATTCTTCACTCTCAAAATTTAAATTACTTAATACTGTCGAGAGCAGGCACTTTTTTTTTTTTTTTTTGAGAGCAGGCACTTTTGTATTGCATTATCATCGTCAACTGCTAACACCTGGTCATGGATTAACAAAGCAGATTTCTAGTTAGCATGAAACACTAAAGGAATGGAACAGTGAATCAATGCGTTTTGGTAGGAAAGTGGAGAGGCAGGAAGAAAGTTCAAAACGATCCCGCAGAACTTTTGAGCAGCCAGGGAGCACCAGGAAAGCTCTGGGCCACTAGACTCCAAGTAGGAAAGGGCTACAAGGTGGGGCAGGTAGAAGGACCTAAAGAGAAACCCACAAGAAATTTCACCGACCTCACATTTTAGACAATATTAATTCTATTTAGTGACATTTTCAAAATGTATATGAGGATCAAGAAGACATTGAAAACAGACCCTGGAACTATGCGGGGGGGGGGGGGGATTATTCCCTTAATTAAGCTCATGGAGATAGTTGGTTGACTTTGGCAATGAAATGTAATTTATTCTTTTCTCCATTCTCTCCTATGCACACTCTGCTACACCTTCCTGAACAAGCTGAAAATTCAATAAATAAATACATTCATTAATGATTTAGTGTAACCCAAAAGGAGAGGAAAGCTGCCGGAGAAGTCACTCCACAGGTCTCCCGCTTTGCCAGAACCGATTACAATGGTGCAGGACTGACAGCACCAACCTGCCTGTGGGGGGCTGGGTCTGCTGTGACCACTGCTGTTCTTTGCAGCTGTTGCGGCTGGAGCCATCCTGGAGGAGCTGCCTCTTTGGCCTTAAAATTGGCACACCCATGGTGCCTGAGAAAAGAGAAATTTAAATGTATTCACATTAAGGGTTCTTCCTTCTTCCCCTTCATTATGCACCAAGAGATGTTCTAGTAAAATTCAAGACATCAGCTTAGAATATGTTAATGCTCATAAATTAAATTGCTCACAGAAGGTGATCAATTTTTAATGTTTACACTCAAGATGTTCTTTTTAATTAACACTTAGCTACATTTGTACTCCGTTCACCTCAGAAAATGTCTGAACTTGCAGAGAACTGCAATAAGTTGTAAGACATCAAACTGCAGTCATTTTCAAAGTTGCACCCTTCAAATAAAGACAAAGAGCTCAGCTTCAGAAACTGACATCATAAAGAGACCTAACTTACTCTTAGGAAGTAGTGGGAAGCTACTCCGTGTGGGTAGATATTTTTGGAAAGTCACCCATATTTGTCACAATGGAGGTGGAAATTGCCCATCCATAAAAGCCAATGATATGGGCGCCTGGGTGGCTCAGTGGGTTAAAGCCGCTGCCTTCGGCTCAGGTCATGATCCCAGGGTCCTGGGATCGAGGCCCACATTGGGCTCTCTGCTCGGCGGGGAGCCTGCTTCCTCCTCTCTCCTCTCTCTCTGCCTGCCTCTCTGCTTACTTGTAATCTCTCTCTCTGTGTCAAATGAATAAATAAAATCTTTTAAAAAAAAAAAATAAAAAAATAAAAGCCAATGATACAGTCTGAGACATATACATGAAAATTAAAAGTGATTTCCAAATCGAATGAGCAAAAGCTCATTATATAAGAAACCACTTATTTATATATATCATTAATTGATCACTTGTTAGCCATAAGACTATAAAAACACTGTTTATTAGCTGTGTGACCTTTAGAAATTCATCTACTCATCAGTAAAAATGGGAATAATACCCACATGATGGTTACCTATGATGATTAAATAACATATGTGGAGTGCTTATCAGCGCTTTGTGTATATTAGATACCACATAAATATTTGTTTCTTTCCTGTGTATATTACTGTACTTATGTGCATTGTGCTTCTTAGTACTTTCTCTCTAACGATGGGAGTAAGTTATCTCACTGTGGAGAATATTGTTTCTGGTACAGTCTAGGGTCCTGCTCCAAGATAGGGACAATTCAGGGAAGCAGACCCAGGACTTTGAAGTATTCTGAAAAGGAAAAGTATTATGTGTCATTTTTAAAGAAAAGCGAGTGTCAGTAGAAAACAGAAATTCATGGGCCATGAGGGTCAGAATGGCTTTCATGGTGGTGCCTCTGCCAATTCAATTCTACAGAAAGAGCAGAAGAGTATAAAGAGGGAATAAAAGAATAATTTTTAAAAATATGATAGAGTCTTCTCATCCTTATATTCTGTCTGTCTGAACTGTAAGTTTTTAAGGATCTTTAAAAGTATCTCTCCTGGAAAGATCTCCATGTTTGTCCCAGTTTTCTGGGAGAGGGAATTTCAGGCTTCAAGATGATAGTAACAAAGAAGAATTGGCACCAAAAAGGGTGGGTGGGGCCAAAATAGATTTTGCAGACTGATGAAAGTGTGATTTCTGCAAAATGGATGGAAATTTTTATCTCTGCATATGCTCAAAGTAGCTGTTGGGTTGGTAACATATTAAATTATAAATGTATAGTTTTTGTATTGGTGCACTAACCTGCCTAGGAAGTTCTCAGGATCTATATTTGGGATAAGCATTATTTAGACCCATAAAAAATCACTGATCCACTAGACAAATTGAGATTATACACCCTTGTAATACTTAAAACCAGAGCTATGAGAGAGCTTCCTGATCCACTGTTTCTGGGATAGCCATTATAATGTGCCACATGTTGAACTAGGAAAAGTCATCTTAGCCAATCAAAATGAATCTCCTTGTATTTTACCCAATTTCCCAAATACTTTCTAAGTATTGCAATGTGAAAAAAATTCTGAGAGCAGGACAGACTACAGCTATATGAAGTTTTATTTTCTGAAGTAGGTGGTTTGAGAGTGGTAGGAAAGTAAGCACCCCCCAAAAAAAAATTAGACTTCAGTGACTTTGTTAGTCTGATAATGCATTTTATACCTGGATATTTGTGGAAGAAATGATGATACTTTACAAACTAGGATCCTAGACCAGCAAGAATTCTTTTAGCTTAGGATTTTCAGAGGTTCACCCAATTGGAATTAACACCTACCATTCCTTGAAATTTTTACTTTTCATTTGTTGAGGTGTTTCAGATTTCCTTTCTATCACATTTGAGTCACTGTAAGTCAAACTGGATAGTTACACTACCTAACCTCTAGAAGAACAAGAGCTGAAGTGTAAAATAAGAACCCTGATCAATGCTTTGTAACCTTGCTGCACAATAGATCCAGCTGCATAGCTTTCAAAAACATGAAATACCCATGTTCCGCATAGGTCAGGTCCTAATATTAGTAATTTTACCAAAAGAATTCAAAACCACTGCTTCTGCTACAACTTTTTTTTTTTAATAGGGCAGAGACTTTCAAAGGGCTTTGTCTACTACTGTTCCCTGAATATGAAGAATGGTCAATAACTTAAGATTTTCAACTGTTTCAACCCATTGGGGGGTTGGCAAACTTTTTCTGTAATAGGTCAAATATCTCGGGATTTGCAGGTCATACAGTCTCTACCACAATTACTTACTTCTGCTGTGCTCCATCACAACTACTGGATCCTATCACTGTATGTATAACCAGCCAGAGACCAGATGAAATACAGGACTGGCTGTGTTCCAATAAAACTTTATTTAAAGAAACAGGTGGCAGGATGGATTTGGCTGCTGGCTACTGGCCATAGTTTGCTAAACCCTGCAGTATATCACCTTGCAATTCAACTATTGCATCCTTTTGCAATTTTATTGTTGTAGCCTTATTTTATAATTTCAAAACATTATTTAATGCAAAAATATTGCCATGGACTAAATAACTAAGTAACTATTATACATGATTATTAAGGAAACTGCATAAATAAGAATGACCAAAATAATAACCTATATACTTTTGATGAGATTACCATCTGTAAGGATGTCAGTTACTAGGGAATTTTATTACATTTTATCTAGGCGGGCTAATATAACTTTATAAAGTATGCCTACTAGGTACAAAGTGATTAAACAGAAATTCCCTAGTGCTACAACTACTAGAGAAGAAGAGCTGTTTAATTGTTTTTGGAGAAAGTACTATGATCAATGGGAGAAAATACTCGGTATATACGGGGCCCTCTTTCTTCCCAGGAAAGACATTGTCAATCAGTTATAGCTAAGACTAGATGCAGCCTTGCAGTATTTCCTGCTATTGCTCGAGGCAGTCACCACAAATCAGAGTTAGCAGACAAGATGAAATCTATGTGACGTTCTTAGCCCACTAGGAGATGTTTTTTCTAGCTCAGACGACAAGCAGGAAATTATTCTTCTCTCCAAGGGTATAAACGCCCTTCCCATCAACACAGTGAAGAGTGAGCTGATCTCACAGAGGGAACAGAGAGCCACGTGTGCATGTTAGAGATGCAGGGCACTGCAATAAGCCACATCTTATCCAAAGCTCGTGGTCGGAATTTCACATAGCATATTGGGAAGACAGCAAAGATTCTCATAGAAATCGATCAATAAAAATTCTGTAATTAAAGACTAATTTGAGCTCATGCCAAAGAAAACAGAAAAAACCTTTCTACCATTTATAGAAAACAAAGCCCGAAGCAGAGAGCTTGGGGCAGCTGCTATGGGACTAGGGAAATTAAGGGCACACAAAAAGTGATTTGGATTGGACCACAACTTGATCCTTAGCCACACTCTCATGATGGGTAGTTGGCACCATCACCTAGGCCACCTTGGTTCTCCTCCATGTGGCTTCCCATCCTCCAGGATACTAGACAAGTTTCCTTACATGGTGGTCTTTGGAGATCTTCCAAGACCACAAAACCTAAACCTGCAAGCCCTTCGAGGCCAAAGATTCAGAATTTACACCCTTCTTTATCCACATATCACTGATCAAAGTAAGATTCAAAGGGTATGAAAGGAGACTCCATTTCTTGATGGACAGCTCTACAAGATATTGGGGCATCTTTTCAATCTGCCTCTCCTGGTGGAGTTGTAGCTTTATTGAATACATTCTTCTGTTCCTTCACAAAATCCTGAGTTAAGCTCAATTATTGTGAATACCAGGACCCGATGGCCTCTCTGACACCCACAGTGGCCACAATGGATAAGAAGTTGGTTTAATATAATTCTGTCACACTGAAGCTTATTTCTAAGACTGCATCTCACACATTTAACCTCCTTTTATATTTGATTCTGTACAACCGTAATATTAAAAAGAAGAAAGAAGAAGAAAGGATCAAGTCCTGCATGGGACTCCTTGCTCAGCAGGGAGCCTGTTTCTCACGCTGCCTGATGCTCCCCCTGCTTGGCTCTCTCTCTCTCTGACAAATAAATAAATAACATCCTTAAAAAATAAAAAAAGAAGAAGAAAAAGAAGAAAGGATTTTAGATCTCATTTAATTCGAGGGTAAGCAGGATTTCAATTCAGAAAAAAAAATATAACTTTTACTTCATTAAAATAAGAAATTAAGGCCCATGGGGGAAAACTGTATTCTTCTACAACTATGCTATGTTTAATTTTGGGGTTTTGGGGGCAGAATGTTAACAATCTAGTTATAATTAAGAAGAAGCAAAGTTAGCCAGGCAACATGACCAATTCCCTGATTTCCCATATGAGAAATAGAAATAGGGAAGTCAAGGCTCGAGGTCACAGAGACAGCTAATGGCAGAACTGATGCCATAAGACAAAACTTCCCACTTCCAAAACAGTGTTTTTCCCATTGCTTCATTGTCATAGTTACCTGAATTCAGGAAAAGTATACTAGTTTTTACCTATAGGCCTTGTTGCTCTGGCAAGATCGGGAGTCAGCACATTTTTTTCAATAAAGGCCAGGTAATAATTATTTTAGGCTCTTCAGGCCATACAACATTTTGTCACAACTACTCAACTCTGTTGTTGTGCAAAAACAGACACCATTAATACATTAAAAAATGAACACGCCTATATTCCAATAAAACTTTATATAAAAAAAAAGCTGGCAGTAGGCCAGGTTTGGCCCATGGGTCACAATTTGTCAACCCCTCTGCCTGATTTAAAGTTTAGACTAATAAGGCCCCGCATTCTTCACCCTTTCCTGCATTCATATCCTTGCCATGTCTTCATTGTGGGAGGCTATACAATCCCTTTACTTTGGGCTTCAATATGTGGCCTACCCCCCACAAAAAAAATTCATATGTTGAAGTCCTAATCCCCAATACCTCAGAATGTGACTTTATTTGGAGATAGGGTCTTTACAGAGGTAATCAAGTTCAAATGACTGGGTGAGCCCTAATCTCATGTGATTGGTTTCCTTATAAAAAGGGGAAATTTGCAGGCGCCTGGGTGGCTCAGTGGGTTAAAGCCTCTGCCTTCGGCTCAGGTCATGATCTCAGGGTCCTGGGATCGAGGCCCACATCGGGCTTCCTGCTCGGCAAGGAGCCTGCTTCCTCCTCTCTCTCTGCCTGCCTCTCAGCCTACTTGTGATCTCTTTCTCTCTCTCTCTGTCAAATAAATAAATAAAATCTTTAAAAAAAAGGGGGGGGGAATTTGAAGACAGACATGCTTACAGGGTGAGTCTGAATATGGCCATCTGCCAGTCAAGGACAGAGGCCTGGAAAGCTCTTTCCCTCACAGCCTTCAGAAGAAATCAACCCAGGTAACACTTTGATTTTGGACTTCGAGCCTCTAGAACTGTGGTAAATTTCCATGTACCACCTAGTTGGAGGTACTTCGTTAGAGCAGCCCTAACAAATTAATATCCCCTGTGACTCGCTCTGCCCAGTGATGCATGGCTAGAAGTAGTCGTGTGCCAGTCCCCACCCTGGACCTTAAAAAACTTCACACTTTTCCACTCACCCTCTTATAGCTCTTGACTGACATGAGAAAAATATGGTCTAAGGAACATAAAAGATATGAAGCAGAGGCACTCCAGACAAGCCCAGCCTCCAGCTGACCCACAGATATAAGCAACAATATGTGATTTTTGTTAAGCCACTGGGTAACAGTTAATTGATTCAAAGATTAAATTTAACATTAGATCCATTCCCCAAACAGGGCTGTTAACATCCAGTATAAGACTATGGCTTTTTTTTCCTGCATCTGCTTTGTTTATTCCACTGAAAATTTAAGTCAATGACTAAAAACACTGCTCACCACCTTCACCTCCACCCCCATTCCTTTTTCCTCCAGTGAAAATAGCAATGAATGAGCACTTGAATGGATTAAGAATCTAGTTGCCTGCTTTCTTTTAACTCAGGGGAGCCAAATCGCCCTGCAATCCCACTCCTTATGCAATTGTAAAATTTGCACTGCTATCAGCAATCTAACTTCATCCACCAGGCTGTTCCTCCCCCCCAACCCCCAGTTTCATTGATGCATAATTGACAAATAAATATTGTATATATTTAAGGTGTAGAACATGCTGATTTGATAAAGGCCGCTTCTTTTTTTTTTTTTAAGATTTCATTTATTTATTTGACAGAGAGAAAGAGACAGAGAGAGGGAACACAAGCAGGGGAAGTGGGAGAGGGAGAAGCAGACTCCCCACTGAGCAGGGAGACCAATGTGGGCTCGATCCCAGGACCCTGGGATCATGACCTGAGCCACAGGCAGATGCTTAACCACTGAGCCACCCAGGTGCCCCGATGCGGGCCTCGATCCCAGGACCCTGAGATCATGACCTGAGCTGAAGGCAGAGGCTTTAACCCACTGAGCCACCCAGGCGCCCTGAAGGCTGTTTCTTAAGAGATGTTTCTCTAAAGAAGTATTTTGTTGTTGTTAACTGAATGATGCAATCCATTTAAAACACATGGAATTCTAAAATAATCTTTGAACAGAGATACAGTAGATTCTTAACCTCTTTAGTACTCTCAGTCTTCAGAAAGTTCCCTAAAGGGGCACCTGGGTGGCTCAGTCAATTAAGCTTCTGCCTTCAACTCAGGTTGTGACACTGGGATCCTGGGATCAAGCCCTGGTCAGACTCCCTGCTTAGCAGGGGAGTCTGCTTCTCCCTCTCAGTCTGTCCCTCCCCCAGCTTTTGCTCGCTCTCTCTCTCTCTCTCTCTCTCTCTCTCTCTCTCTCTCAAATAAATAATAAAAGGAAGGAAGGAAGGAAGGAAGGAAGGAAGGAAGGAAGGAAGGAAGGAAGGGAGGGAAGGGGAGGGAGGGAGGGA
>LNAC01000387.1:1527378-1580467 GCA_002007465.1 Ailurus styani | reverse complement strand
GGAGAGGAGAGGAGAGGAGAGGAGAGGAGAGGAAGTTAGTTGCCTAACATTTTTGGTCTTGGTTTTTGCTCAACAGGATGAACTAAGACTAATCGGTGTAATTAGTTTTCTAGGGTAGCATGGTACCACAAATTGGGTGGCCTAAGAAAACAAAAATGTATTGTCATACAGTCCAGAAGTTTAGAAATACAAAATCAAGGTGTCAGCAGGGCCATGCTCCTTCTGAAACTCAGGAGTATCTGTCCTTGCCTCTTCTGGCTTCTGTTGGGTTACAGCTGCTTCAATCTCTGCCTCTGTCTGCCTTCTCCCTGTGGATTTCTCTTCCCTTCTTGTAAGGACACCAGTCATACTGGATGAAGGGTCCACTATATACTGCCTTCTGACCATACTGCAGTATGACCTAATCTGACCTTTTACCCAGAAGTATCAGTCAGAAAATAGTTTAAAATAGAACTGCTCTGGGAGTGCCTGGGTGGCTCAGTCGGTTGAGTGTCTGCCTTTGGCCTGGGTCATGATCGCAGAGTCCTGGGATGGAGCTCTGCATCAGGCTCCCTTCTCAGTGGAGAGCCTGCTTCTCCTCCACCTGCTGCTCCCCCCACTTGTGCTCTCTCTCTCATTCTCGTTTTATCTCAACTGAACAAATAAAATCATAAAAGAAAAACAACAACAGAACTGCTCTGGCTGAAGAATCAGTAGGCAGATTTTGAGAACCTTTCTACAAATCATTGAACGTGAGGGTGGTCTTGGGGACCCTTGAAGACATAACTCTTTGTGCAAATATACCTCATTGGAAAATGTAAGGCTATGATCAGTAACTTCTCCACAGAGTATACATGTAATCAATCTATAGTACTGTGCTCTATATTACATTTGTTTGTGTGTCATATGTATATGAAAAGTTCACACGTAAGTGGGCAAGTCATAGAAACTGGAGAGACCATAAGCCAGGACCCCCATTTGGATGAAAGGATATCAACATTACCATTGGCTCAACCAGTCTTTACAGTGTGTGGACCTTTCCTTAACCAGTCACACAGAAAATTTATTCTCCAAGCTTTTGCAAAACCAGAGTTCACAATGCCAGCTGAAGCCTTCGCTAGTTATAAGACTTTGAGAAAATCTCATAACCTCTGAACCTTAGTTTCCAAGCACAAAAACAATAAATATCACACTGAATTATTATAAAGCTTAACAAAGATAATATACATGTGATTGAATAAAAATAACAAAGGATGGCTCTTTGCCACTGGACTTGCTGAAGGGGATCTTGTCTTTCTATCTCATCTTCTTTTCCTTCCTTGTCTTCCAAGGAGGATTCTGCCTATGCCTGGTTCATTATTTGGAATCTGACTGTGCAGAATCAGAAAAGACAGTAAGGATAGAAAGAAAAGAGTACATAGACTAAGGCTAGGGAACAAGTTTTTCAGGAAGACTTTGAGAAAGGTAAGTCTGACAACCCCTGCAGAAAGAAAGTACATTGTTGACAGATCGGGGAGTTTTAAGACGTGTTGAATCCTCTTCATAATATTTGAGGATCACAAGTATAGATCTGAGCAACCTCAAACAGTTTGCTGCCCAATTTCTATCAAAACCCTACTTGAGAGAAATGATACAGAAGAGTGCCTGAAGAATAGACTTTCTATTTTTCTGTAGATTAGGCCAAATCAGAACATAGAAAACTTCATAAGGTAGTATTTGTCTTGCTCCCCAGAAATTCTTTCACTGAGTTTCACTTGAGCTATATGTCCTTAACTTATATCAAGGAAATAATAGACTAAAAAATGTATTGTACTCAGGGACACTTTTTCAGTGTGATGTTATACTCCAGAAATTTCCTTCAGAACCTAATACCAGAAAGATTTGTTTCTGCAAAGATCTAATACGTTTCTCCCTTCTGTACACTGATAAGCACAAAATTACAACTATCATTAAGATCAGAGTAAAATTTCTTGTCCAACTTTTGTAATGACCTAACCTTTATCTATTTGCATTTGGACTGCCTTCTTCATCCCTGCATGATGACCAAATCCAGCCACTGGGAGTGGAAGAGGATAAAACAACCAGATCAGGAAGATCTTGAGGTTGCTGGGAGAAGACAAGAAAGTTAACAGACTTCTTTTATGCACGTGTGGGAGACAACATCAGTGGGAGGAGCCTTAAGACAGGCAAAAGTAAATCAACATGAATTTAGGAACTCCAGGAAGCCAACGAGAATAAGGGAGTTTGATGGAGCTTTAAGAGTCAAGGCTAAATGAAAGAAACTTCTCATGAAACTTGACCCAGCTTAAAAGATCTAAGAAATAAAAACAAACATAGTGTTATGGTTTTAGGATCCATGCAAAGAATTCAATTCATAATCAGGTGGCTGCGAAGTATACAATTTTGATTTTTAAATACCAGGGGATTGAACCTTGGAATCTCACCAGAAAAGACTAAGTGTGCTTAAGGATTTAAAGATGTTTAACCAGCTGGGGGTGAAAAAGTTTGAAACTGAATAATCTAGGCAGTTATGATAAGTATTGTGCCATGCAGAGTACCCATAATTTATCTCTGCAATTATAAAATCAACCCTAGACCTTGATTTTTTAAAAAGAATATTCTCATACCATTATTGACCCTAGGAGGCAATACAATGAGACTTCTTTTTGAGGGTCTTTTTATTGGTTTCATGAACAATGGCCAGAACGTTTGTGTCAGTCTTGATATAAATAAATTAATATTTATTTATTAATCAAATAAAGACACATAGAATAACACCTAAGAAGAACCTTAGACATGATCTAGCCCTACTCCCTCATTTTATTGGCTTAACTAAATTTCACAGAAGCCAGAATCATATAGTTCAGCTAATGACAAAGAGCTAGAGCTTTTGGATTCCAGCATAAGCTCCCTGTTCTGCCCAAAACATTACCAATGCAAGCTCTACAAATAAATTTGAAGCTATTTCAGTGCGAAAACCAAGGCTCACAGCTCAACTATTCCTCATACTGAACAACAGTTCACATTTGCCTTTTTTTCAGATAAATTATTCCCATTTTAACTCTTTTAGCTTTCAAATTCCAGTATAATTTGCATACTCCATAAAATTCCCAAGTGACTTTCTTGAGCATATGTGTTGACAGTACAGACAATTTCATCTTATGACTTGTTACTACATGTCTTTATGAATCTCCTATGTCTTTTATGACTCAAGATTGCCTTTTAAATCTCCTTGGACCAATATTTCTCTGTTTAAACTAAGGTTTGGTTAGCTCTTTTAAATTCAAAAATGTAATCTGTAACTATAAATATTTTCCTCAGCAGGATAATCATACTTTGCAGTTCCTTGGTAACTTACTTTATCCTTTCAGCTTCTTCCACCCCAGGATATTTGCAGGAAGTCTTATTTGTCCTTATTTTCATTTCATAACTATCTCTTCTACCTATGGAGCATCTTCAGTTCAAGGACAGATACAAAACAGAATCAAAGTTGTCTTAAAGTATAGCAGATACATTTTTAGGATCATTATGAATCCTTGTTTCTCTTAGAAATATTGTGCACTATTTTATTTTTTTAATAATGCAAAATCATCATTAACATATTTTCTATTTTTCCTATGGTTATATGGCCTTTTGTTTTCCCTTCTTTTTCTGTTTTTTTTTTTTAAAGATTTATTTATTTATTTGAGAGAGAGCACAGCTCACATGAGCGAGTAGGGGGAGTGAAAGCGAGAGGGTGAGAGAAAATTCCAAGCGGACTCCACACTGAACATGGGCCCAGCACAGGGCTCCATCTCACAAACCTGAGATCTTGACCTGAGCTGAAACCAAGAGTTGGGCACTTAACCCACTAAGCCACCCAGGTGCCCCTCCCCTTACTTTTTAAAAATGTTACTTTTGCTATGTCCTGTATAACTGAAACAGAAATAAATCCACAAAGAACGATTAATATTTTTTTTGCAATGAAGACTTAGTCAAAGCAAGTAACTGATTTTCTCAAACTCTAAAACTATGTAAGACCTATCGAAGAATTAAATTCATCAAGTCTTAGATGAACTCAAATCTGCAAACTTTGAGCAGATACAGTCAGAATAATGAGTAGGAATTCCTCAGAATGGCTCTTATCTTTTCCATTCATTAGGTTTTCTCTATGAGATTGACTATAATATATGAAGTTATTAGATTCGATTTTGTTGTTTTAACCCCTGCTCTACAAATCAGTCACCATTCAGAATTCACTAAAACTAAAATACGGATTACTCCTTTAACACCAAAACATTTCTACATCTCCCACCACCTATAAAATCCCTTCACAAACTTTAGAAAAGATCAATTTCATCATTAGGGTAAATTTCAAGGGCATGATTTTAAGCTGTCTTCAGGGTCTTCCTGGAGCACTTCAGGGACACTTGCCTCAGGGAAACACTTTCTGACATCCAGCCAGCGTAGCCACAGCCCAAACAGTCCTGGTGTTATTTTAGTGCTCTGTGATATTTGCATTCCCATCCTTTTTCCTCCTTTCCTGTAGTATCACTTCCATGATTATAACTCATGCATAAAGGAATAGGAAAGTGCCAGGGAAGGACATTACTAGAGGAGGACCAAAAAGGTTATAAAAACATTGTTGCTTACTTATTTTTCTAATCAGAAAACATGTCTTTCTCCATGTATATCTACATATACACGCGTATGAATATATATACCCATATATGAATTAAAAACCTGTATATAATTAAATTATTTTCATGTTGCTATATTCTTCTGAATATCATTGATACACACATATCTAAGCTTTTAAAATAATGAATTTTAATTTATTTTGCTAATTTCATTATACCTTAAAACTGTTAATGTGCATATGAATAGTTAACAAACTGTTCACTTGGGGCACCTGGGTGGCTTAGTCTGTTAAGCATCTGCCTTTGGCTCGGATCATGAACCCAGGGTCCTAGGATCAAGCCCCACATCAGGCTCCCTGCTCAGTGGGGAGCCTGCTTCTCCTTCTCCCTCTGCCTCTCCCCCTGCTTATACTCTCTGGTGCTATCTCTCTGTCAAATAAATAAATAAAATCATTTTTTAAAGCTGTTCACCTTTTTCCCACATGCAGAATATATGCAATTTTACAAACATAGGATCATAGCTTACGTATGGTCTGGCAGCACTGTCTAGCACTGTGCACTCAAACATCAGCCACTATTATGATTATTTATTCCTACCCAGACTGGAAGAGATGTTGATTAGCATGATAGCATTAGTGGCTTACATTTTTGGAATGTTTGCTATAAGCCAGAATGAATTTTACAGATGAGTAAGTTGAAACTGAGATAAAGTAGATCACCTGTCCAGGGTCACCACAGTAAGAAAGAGATCTGCCACTGAAACCCTTGAAGGGTGTTCTTTTAATGGTTAGTTGTTCTTGAAAGAAAACCAGATATTCTTTGCCTTTTTTTTCTGGCTCACACCATTCACAAACACAATCCATTTCCTTTACAATGTCCTCTCACTGGACATCATGAATATTTTGAAAAATCTTCTGCCTTAAACTTTCCCTCTCCTCCCACCCCGGGTTTCTGAGTCTTCCCACATGCAAAAAAAGGAGCATGCCATTACTCCTTGGGAAATTAAGATTCTAAAATCTCTTTCCCCTTTTGACAATTTCTCATGTGGATTCTGAATAGTCATCATCTCACATATAAAATAACAAAAAGTATTTTTTAAGTAAAAGCTCATATCAGTTCTATGAAGCACATTTTAAATTTTGGTTAGTCTTCTTTTAGTAATTCTTTTATTTCAGTAACATATCCAAATATGTCGTTACTATTTTTGATGATAATTTCAAGTCATCCAGGTACTCTGTCCAGTTGAAGAAAAATTTCAATTTTTTCTCAAATGAGACGTCCTACATTACAGAACTTTTAAATCTCATCAGCTACCTATAATATTTGTAGACTAAATGTTCTTTAACTATTTTCTAGGCATGTCATAATATTTTGTGTCATTGTAATTACATGTTTTATCCATGGTGGGACACACTGTTCTGGACAGCTTCATTTAGTTGCTTTATTACCACTCTTCACATCCTCCAAAAATATGTTGAGTTAATCTGTAGTTATTCACTGGTTTAGAATATGTCTTTCATTGTCATAGCTAATTACTTCTCTGCAATCCTTATTTTCACTTGCATTATTTCTCAAAAATAGTGAAATAGTGTTCAGGCCAGTGTTCAGTACTTATTTCAGGCATCACGCTTTCCATCTCTTTCCATCTCTTTTCCCCTTTGATGTTGCAATACTCACTTGTTCACAGAGCATGAAGTTTTGAACATGCCTCATTGTTTTGGGAACTTAAATTCTTGAATTCTGCTATTTTCTCTTTTTAGCTGACACTTTTTTTTTTTACTGATACTACTTTCTCCACTGTACCATCTTTCTAGAATGTCATGTGCCACTTAATACAGTGATTTCTTTTTATAGTCATGCTTGATTTTTTTCTTGTTAATCTCTCATGATGATCATTGCCCAGTGTATTAAAATAGATGAACAAATCACTTTAAAAGTATTTTCTAGTCCTCCAACAGGATTTGCCTGGTGCTTCAGGTTTGAACACTAAATGATAATGGCGGATAATAGAAGATAATTCATATTCATAGATCTCTGCAAGTAGAATTTCCAAGTAAATGAGAGACAATCTTTTTCAACCTATCAACTTTTCTTAGCTAGAACACAGTACAGCTGCCACCCCCTTACCTTGACGCTGGGAGTTGTAGTTATTGAGGTTAAGGGACATTCCTGAGCCAGGTAGAGCTCAACCTTGAACCCTACTGATGGTGCAGCTTCAACCCCCAGGTACCTGGCAATGTAAGCAGGAAGGCTGAAATGTCCTTTCTCACCAACTGTATTTTTTCATCACTGAAACTGTAGAGAACAGGTGGAGCAACTATAAAATATAGACCCTGCTCTAGAGGTTAAAATGGGCTACTCTCATGGTTCAATTTGTTTTAAAATGGTTTCTCTCTCACAAAGAGACTTCCTGCCTCTTTCTTCTTCAAGCAGAGAATGTGAAAAATCTGCCCCAGACCACTGTGCCCCTCCACATGCTCCTTGCCAAAGCAATGCAAGCTCCTTTGACCACCATCTCTCTTTCGCGGTGGGCTTTTCTTTATATTTGCATAACTTCAAAGTGTCTATCTTCATAATAAACAGCTTGGAGGCTGTATTGGAGTTTCCATCTCTCTCCCAATAAAATCTTCTAGATTTTTCATAATGAGATTTGAGAGATTAAGGATATTATACTCTGTCATCCTGCCGCTAGCTTTCTTCAAATTTCAGGGGGTCTGGGAAACCAGATACAACTTCTCATAGTCCTTGAGACGTAGTGCTCTGCATCACTGCACCCACTTTCCACCCCCCACTCCACCAGTTTGTTGAGTGATTTCTCTATACATGGCTCTATCTGGGATACATCTATGAACAACGAAGACAAAAACTTCTCCCCTCATCCAGCAATGGAAGGAACACCTGCCCTAAACAAGGTGATTAAGTTAAATATTTAAGATAGTTAAAAGTGTTAGCGGAAAAAATTAAGGAGGAAAGGGAGATGGGGAGGTAAGGTGGCCATGGCTCTGAGATATCAAAAGCCTTAAAGGAGGAAAGAGGGTTGCAGGCAAAGGGAACAGCAAACTTAGGCCTTGAGACAGAGCAAGGGGGCCAGAAATAAGAACACAGCATCTATAGCGCTTAGACCTCCCATGACTAATATTTTCCTCAAATGAAGAAAAATATAAGACTAAAGATAAGATTTCACATTTTCTTAAGCTTTCCTGGCCCTTATTATATCTGAGATCGTTGAACTGTCTTAAGAACTTCTGAGCACACAAAGGGCCTTAAAAGCTTTCTTTCACTTTTCCTGCAGCTTAGGCCAGTTATTTTAAAAGCAACCATTTTAGATCTACTTCTTCTGAATGTGTTGACCATAATAAAACACTTTTTGGATCTATTTGGGTTTTCTTAGCCCCCCCTCTCTCCACCCCCCTGCTGTGATCTTAATTGCTTAGAGGTGACATCTCGTTGACAGCTGCAAGGCTGCAGACCCCATGCCAATCTCACCAAAATGAAATCCTTCAGCACCCTGAGGGTATCTTGGCCTTCTGGACTCTTCAGTTCAGGCTGAGAAATGCATGCCCTACTTTGACGACCTGAACCACAGGAGAAGAAGCTAACTAGAGGAGTTTCTATTCCTCTCTTTCCTCACCTCTGAAGTTGCTATAGTGCCACGAAGGGGCCTACAGATCCTGACCCCTGACTACTGAGCCTGGAAATTCCACGAGATGAAACAGCATGAAGGCCCAGGGGACTTAGAGTCACAGTAGAACAGGTGGAGGTATACATGCAAAGTCCAGCATGTAAATGAACCCAATTGGATGAGTGGAATCCACAGCAAATTTGTGAGCTTACATACTTTAGGAAAAAGCCAATTCTCAGACCCAGCCAGTTGTTGCCATGTGGCAATAAACTCCAATGGTGCCAAATTGGATTTTTAAAGAAAAGACAGAAATCCAAGTATTTGTATGAAATTTCCTGACGCTTGAATGTTAGCAGCTAGTAATTCAAAAAAACAAGCAAAATGCAGAAGAATAATCTTTGATCCCATCAGTCATTGCCTATTTCATGGTGTTCATGGTCGACTGAAATTCAAAAACAAGAGGTGGAGTAAGGACAGCAAATAATTAAAAAAAAAAAAAGCACATAATTTCTAATTGCATGCCAATTCTGATTTTATTAGTTATGGTTACCCTGAGCATTGTGTTTAGTATCAGAGGCTACTTCTGGGTCAGCAGAAAAAGTACCGTATTGCATTATCAGTTCTGAACAATGGCATGTAACACATGTATTGGCCATACTTCAGGCAAACTCTCCTCATGATGGTTATGATGGTGGTAGAATAAATGTTTCAGCTGCCCCTACTTCTTTAACTCTTCAAATTAGGTGTATTTCTCTCAAATTCTCTAGAACCTGGGAAAATAGAGTGCTGACTTTCAATAAACACGAGAACCCTGCCAATAATCAGGTGCTTTTGGTTGTAATTCATGATGCACAAATCAAGCTAACACTTGATTTGTGGGTAATCAATTTGATCTATTAGTCAAACACCTACGATATAATTTATTCAGAGTTCTGCTGATGTAAAACTATCAGAGCAGATTTTCACTACCCTAGACCAATCAAGTGTCAGATAATTAAATATTTTAATCTGTGTAGATATTCTAACTGACTTTTAATTTACCAAAATGAGTTGTTCTTTAGAATTAGAATGCACTTTAGTATAAAGTCCAGATATTTTTATTTTAAAGTGAAACAAATAAAATCTAATACTGCAAAGCAACCCAAAGACAATTAGTTTTTGGTTTTAATTCTTGACTGGGAGAAAGAAACCAACAAAGTAATTGAAAAATGTTATCCTCCATGAGGTAAGGGCATTGGAGTGTTTAGAAATATATTTTTAAACATACATCCATTTATTTTCAACTCCAGAAGGAATTTCTTTCTAGAAAAACAGTAGCAAACCTATCAGATCGGTTCTTTCTGTTAATTCACTCGGTTTTCCTTTTAATAAATCCTCTACCAAAATTCTATTCAAAATAAGGAAAGGTCCACAAATTCCATTTCCAATAGTTGCTAACTCAGTACTAACATAAACTCCTTGAGAAAATTGAGTAGTTAGTTGGTAATGGCCTATATGACGAAGGAGTTTGATATGACAAACCTTCTTCGCAACCCCCAAATCTCTTTCCCATCAACATGCTGTCGAGGCCTGAAATCCATTGATCACAATCTTTCTGAATATATTTTAATAATTTCTTATTACAATATCATTAAATGTGGAGTATCAAAATTTTACAATTTCAGTGTTTTTGAGACAATAAGGAAAAAATTGCATTTCCATAGAAGACTATGAGTTGTCTATAGCATGCTCTTCCACTTACTTGATTCTGACTCTGTAGGAGATTTATTTCCAATTCTGTAAGCTGGAGGCAGCTGACAGCACTGCAAAATATTTCTTGTCTGTAGACATGCAAGGGAGGGACCCACCCTCCCACCTATGGAAAGAGACAGTCTGTTTCCATTGGTATATTCATTTCAATAGTCCTCGTCTAGAAATGTATCTGTTCTTTTGGATTCTTCTTTGCATTGCTTCTAACATCTGTTTTTTCACTGATCAATGAGTTAATTCAGATATTTAACCCATGTTTCTTTTATATTTATATAAGAGTCATGATTTTCCCTATTTGTGAAAATTATCTTTTAGTAGTACTTACTTATTAGATCAATGTAAATACAATTCTTAATAAGTAATATCAATATCTACCTACATTTATAAAAAAATTAATCTTCCAATTCTGATTAATGTGGGTTTTTTTGTGACTTTATTGATCCTATCAGAACTTCCATTGAAAAATTTGTTTCCAAAGAGTTTATTTTGCAACAGAGCAGATTTCCACTCTTTTTTATACTTAAAATCTTATTTCACTTCATAATTTAGACAAAGCAACAAAGAACATAAACAATTTGTGGGGCAAAAATCGTGCAACAAATAATTATTGAGAGTTGCTCTGTTGTAGTCTTATTCATTGTTATATGCTAGTTGTGAACCCTCCCCCCCACCCAATCAATATGTTGAATTTCCAATCCCTGATACTTCATAATGTAACTGTATTTAGAGTTGAGGTCTTTAAAGAAGTGATTCAGTTAAATGAAACCATTACAGTGGGGCCCTAATCCAATATGACTGATATCATCATCAGAAGAAACATCAAAAGTACAATGCATGCACAGAGAGACAATCATATGAAGAGGCAGAAAAGACAGTGCATATCTGCAAGCCATGGAGAAAGGCCTGTAAAGATCCTTGACTTATGGCCCTTAGAGGAAACCAACCCTGACAGCACCTTGATATGAATCTCCAGCCAGGACTGTGAAAAATACATTTTTATTGTTTAAGCCATCCAGTGTGTGGTATTTCATTATGGTAGCCCTAGTATACTAACAGATTCATATATCGGGCCAAGGGGTCTGGTGTGTGTCTCACTATTGAAGAACTCTTTTAAAGGCCATCCAAGAACAAACTCACCTCTACGACATCCACCATCCCATGCAAAGTGAGTCAGTCAAAGCTCATGCTTTAAGTCCTCAAAGAGTTTCTCCCATGTAACATCAATGTAAACAGGGTCACTGGACCAGTGTCCCAAGCTGTCATGCCTAATGCTTCCTTTGGTAAACCTGCCTTCCAATTCAGCTTAACCTTCAGTCCCTTCAACATCAGCCCTGTTACTCTCACTCAGTTCAATCTTGGGAAGAGCAATTCCAGATGAGAAATCCATGGTGTGGTGAAGGAAGTGGATTGAAGTGATGTAGGAGTGAAATTAAAGGTGAAGACCATCCATTGATTAGCCACAGAGTAATCAAAATTCCCCAGAATAAAGCAGGATTAGAGGCAGAGAGGAAAACCCAGAGCCAGAGGCCAGAATACTTTCATGAATGTGGGAGAATAACTTGAAGGTTAAGATTGGCAAGATGACAGCACTCCTGCCCTAAAGGTATTATAGTCATGAAGGAGAGACATACCAGTAAACAGATAACTAAAATACACTTCTGATCTGTACAAGATCAAAGCATGCTAAGGGAGCCCATAAGAGATATATGGATCCGGTCTGGGTCAGTGCAGAGCATAAAGAAAGGTGGCATTAAGGGAGACCTGAGAGTGTTTATTCAGCACAATCTAGAGAGAAGCACCAAATGTGGCCAAGATGAACTTTCCAGTCACTGGTTAAGTGTCTCTGTAAGTGGAGTAGAGATGATTGATCAGGCCTTGTCACAGACTAATGAAATCTTTCCTGGTGCTCACTAATCAATACTCTTGATTATCAGTTTATCTCTCTGAGTACCCTAATTCCAGCACAGGAACACCCCAGATGGAGAATGCATACATTCCAGCAACTAGAATTGAGTATCTCACACTAAATTTCTTAGGTCTCTTGTGGGTAGATTGCCATGAATCATCTTTCCTAGGCTTTTCAGCTCAGAAAACTGACAGGGCTGAGAGCCAGACTGGGGGCCTTGCTAAATTCACCAAAGGTAATATCTCCCATGAGGCTTCTTGACAGACTTTTAACCTTCTCCTGGAAGGACCCTAACCTTCTCTACAGCCCCTTTGCAGCTTTTAACAGTGGGCATTACAAGTATGAATTGGATGTCACCAATCAGTCCTGTGGAAACATAAAACCCATTTTATTTTTATGACAACACATGCTTTTCTTTGACAAGTCCTGTTACTGCTCAATACAAGAAAAACTGAATTTGGTCCAATCAGAAAACTTAACCCAAACCATAAATTTTCTAGTTGCTTCTGATTTAAAATTGACATCTCTCTGGTAAATATTCAATCAGATGCAACTATTATTATCAATGATCACTGTCCAATTCAGTGTTTTCTTTCTGCCTATAATCCTCCTCCTCCACTATGGACTGCATGTCTGTGTCCCCCAAAATTTGTATGTTAAAATTCTCACCCCCAAAGTGACAGTATTAGAAGGTGGGTCTTTGGGAGACTATTAGGTCTTGAAGGTACAGCTCTTATGAATGGGATTAGTGCTCTTATAAAAGAGACCCCCCCACACACACCAGAGTTCCCTAGAACCTCAGGAGGATACAGTGAAAAGTCATCCAATTATGACCCAAGATGCAGGCCCTCACCAGACACAGACCTGATCATGACCGTGTGGGCACCTTGACTTCACACTTCTAGCTTCCATTCTGTCAAAAATAATTGTGTGTTGTGTGTAAACCACCCAGTCTGTGGCACGTTGTTATAATAGCCAAATGGACTGAGGCAGTCTTTATTCACCTCTGAGGACACCTGTAAGGGGCTCCTGGCCCATCAACTCTGTGGTGTAAGACCTAAAATTAAGACCCAATATTACATGCTCCTTTAACATGTGATAAAATTGGAAGGGCCTCGAATGACCTAATCCCCAAATTCTCCTCCTTACTCAGTCCCACGTATAAGGTCCCCTAGCAGAAAACCCACCTTATCAAGGGGACTAAGTACAGCTGCTGCTTATCCCTGAGCAGTGGATTTCTGTACCCTGCCCATTCCTAAAAGTATTCAGAACCGGGCGCCTGGGTGGCTCAGGGGGTTAAAGCCTCTGCTTTCGGCTCAGGTCATGATCTCAGGGTCCTGGGATCGAGGCCTGCATCGGGCTCTCTGCTCATCAGGGAGCCTGCTTCCCCCTCTCTATCTGCCTGCCTCTCTGCCTCCTTGTGATCTCTCTCCCGCTGTGAAATAAATAAATAAAATCTTTTAAAAAAATAAAAAATAAAAGTATTCAGAACCAATCACGTCCTTCCACAGGAACCAGGGTCACTTCCTCCTCTTGATACTACAAGGGTTGCCTCCCACCACCCTTGATTGTTTCCTCTAGTCCCAGTGCAACCCATGTGGCTTTGCGAGACAGACTATATCCTCCTCCCGTGGGCTGTGACTACATGTAATTGATAACTACTGGCATTTCAACTGTCTAGTGTTGGGTATCCTGTGTTTGACCATCCCTGTAACTCTAAAGCAGAAATCCTCTCACCAACAGGATCAATAAGAGGGGATTAAAACACCCACAAGCAGCAGCAACAGAAGTCAAGGAAGAAAGGAGATTCCATTACATGACTGACTCCACTTGGTGCTGGCACCTTTCTTCAGTTCGATATGGCTGCTAAGTCCTTACTTCGTCTGCTCACTGACACCGGTATTTCAACACTCCTGCTTCTTTGGCGTGGTCCTTTAGATGGTCTACAGCAGCTTCGAAAGAAAGGCCTTAGGTCAGCTTCCTGGCTGGGCAATAGCCAATGAGTGGTCTACACCACTTAGAATATGAGGCTTTGCCCCCCCGGGAAGCCTCTTATTGCAGCATAGCTGGGTAGCCCGCCAAGATCTCAGCTACCTTCCTTAGTTGACCCCAAGCCAACAGGAAACCTCCAAATTTCCCCATGCTGAACTTGGCTCCAGAGGAAGCTAAAGGTGATTTCTACTTTGACTTGATTCACATTGCTGTCTGATCAGGACCCTTCTTATTCCAAAGGCAACAGAGGGCCCTGCAGATTCTGTTGCTCAGAAAGCTTTAGATGGTATACCAATTCCTTACTTATTTGTCTTTAGCGTCAAACTTAAGTGATGATTTAGAATATGTTCCCCATGTATAGATGTGTGGTCAGAATAAATGTGCACTCAAATGCCCGCCTTTTGTCCTTTGCATTCCCTCTTGCAGCTTTCCTTCCCTACAAAGCTTCCCAGTGAGGGGTGGTGACAACAGTGGTTCTGTGCTCAATTTCTTTACTTCCCCTCCTCACATTGACCCTTTGTTGCAGTCTCATTCCAGTCCCTGAAACTCCTCTCTATAAAATCACATTTATCTTCAAATTGTCAAATTCAATGAAAGTTTATGTCCTGGTCTTATTTGACCTCGTGGTGCCACTTGACACTGCTGCCCACTCCCTCCTTAAAACTTACCTTCGCATGAGTAATACCACCCTTGTCTACTTGTCCACCTCCTTCTCTGACCATTTTTCATCTCTTGCACACAGGATCTTCCAATGATGCCTCAGCGATGCTGCCATCACTGTTCGGAGGCAGATTTTTTTGTTCTGTGCTCTTCCAGCCACATATGTCCTCACTGGGTGGCCATGTTTAAGTCTCTGCTTTCCTTCAATGACCACTTATGACCCAGTGCCTCAGACTTCTTGTTTTCAGCTCAGACATCACTGTTGGGCTCTGCATCCATAAAGTCTGCTCTGTATTTGACATTTCTACCTGAACGTTGCCTACTCACTTCATATTCAACCAGAATTAAGATCCCTCTTCCCTCCATATTCTCCTAGTTGAAAGCATAATCATTCACCCAATGACTTAGCATTTCAGTCATTTGAGACTCTGTCCCTTCTGTCTCCATCTCCTGAGAGTCTGATTTTCCTTCCTACGTATATGTTGGGCTCTCTTCTTCTCCTCCATTGCATGGCTTATTTCAGGCCCTCATTGTTGTTGTTGTTTTTTTTTGCCTAAGTATTGCTCTCTCAGCATCTAGATTACACAAACCCTTTTTCCTTCCCAAGCACCAGAGTGATTTTCTAAAACCATCAATCTGTTCTTGGGAGGTCATTTTCCTGCTTAAAACCCTTCAGGCTCCTGTGATTTTCAGGATGAAAGTCAAATCCCTCAGCCTACCACACAAGGCCCATCATGATCCAGTGGAGAGAGTTTAATACCGTGGCATCATGCTTCTCTTGTTAGAGGTGAGAATGTAGACAAATCACTTAACCTTCCTATGCCTCAGTTTCCTCCATGAGAATAGAGCTAGAAGATTTTTGGGAGAATTGAGTGAGATGAGACATATGAAGTACTTATGGCAGTGCCCAGCACATAATAGGCAACTCGGTTTTTTGTAGGTATCATTACTATCATCTTTCTAATTTTTTTTCTTCTCTTCTCTTTGTCCATACTGGTCTACTTAACATTTGTGAAAACAGCTTGTGATTTGATTGTTTTGGCTTTCTCACCGTGTTGCTGCCTTTGCTTATAATGCCTTACACCCAATTCTTTATCTAGCTAACACACACTCAGTTTAAATACCCTTCTCATGTCCCTTCTTCCAGGAAGCCTTCCTTAATGTTTCTACTTCAGTCTCATTTAACTTGCCCTGTGCTTTCATAGCCCTTCCTAGATATGTTTATCCCAGCACTCAATACCCTGCATTAGACTTGATTATATGTCTGTCTCCTGTGCAAGACTGTGTGATTCTTAATTATAGGATACTAACTTTCTGTCTCTGGTTCCAAGAATAACATCGGACACTATTGAACTGGGGTTCAATAAATGATTATTGGGTGAATTAAAAAACAATTTTCTTTTTGTCTTGTGCTCAGAGACACCAGGCCAACTTTACTTCCAAAAAGCGCCTTCAAAATTATTCTTATCTCATTTCTTCCTCTATTAAAAATCCCAATTTCTAAGCAGTGCTATTAGCTCACTATCTGAGCTAATAGTGAAACTGAGCAAGTCAACTGATAATTACAGTTCAGTACCTAAAGGATATTTGTATTTTCAAACACAGCACTTGAATTTTTACTGATGAGACTTAAAGAAGTATAAAGTAGGAAGGGGTGTAGCATGGTAAGGTGGGGAAGACAAATTGCTAAGATTTCTTAGCAATCTTCAAGTAACTTTAAGTGGGTGTCCAGCATCTATAAATAAGGAAAACTGAGGGCTATGTTATGAGGGATTTAACTAGGAAAGCGTCAATATACTTTATAATTAGTCTAGTTGCTGAGATACTTGAATAATATCAGTAATAAAAAACAACATGACCATAAAAAGGAATAAAATCTTGATATATGCTATAACATGCTAAGTGAAAAAAGCCAGATACAAAAGGTCATATATTATATAATTCTATTTATATGGAATGTCCAGAACAGACAAATCCACAATTACAGAAAGTAGATTAATGGTGGCCAGAAGCTGAAAGAATAGGAAGTGAATTCTAATGAATACAGGTTTCTTTTTGGGCTGATAAAAATGTAGTGGTGATGGGGGCACAACCCTGTGAATATACTAAAGGCCACTGAATTGTACCACTTTGGATGGGTCAGTTTTATGGCATGTGAATTATATTGCAATAAAAATGTATAAGAAAAAAAAGTGATACACCAAAAATTATTACCTACAGGAAAAAACAGTGTGAGTTATTTATCGTTGCTATTAGAGGGTCCACAAATAAAATCACATTTTCTAAATATGAAAGATTATGTAGCCAGCCATTTTAATAGGTTATATAAAGCATTTTTACATTTCTTTTCCTACAGTTTCCCAGAAGTCTTCTGCTATTATAACCATTCATTCACAGACTCTAAAAACTATAATTGTCAGTGAGTTGGTGTTTTTATTTCTGCTTTAAACTTCAATTTTCTTTAAATAATTTCTATTAGTTTATAATGCTCAATTTAGCTCACTCAATAAAAATAAAAACCTGCACTATTTTAAGTTAAATTCAAATGTTCCTTTTGACCATTAGTTCCACTTTTAAGATAGACATTTTAGCTACTCACTCTGATGTCATGATATGCTGTAATTAATAACATTTTATATTTCTTTTTATTTTCACAGTGACATAACTGATTATTATTGTTCACTATAAATGTCAATTTTACCAAGACATAAATTGAAACATTCTTTACATAACAGAAAAGATATACTGATGCTTTGCTGGTAATCACCAACTACTTAGGTAATGCAAAGTTAAAAGAGCATTGAATCATTTAATAATATTTATTAAATGTCCACTATGTAAAGCTATGGCTCTCAACATTTTTGTGCTTGAGGGGATACTTTGAAAACCAGCTATTTTAAGCAACACACTGGAAGAGATTAAATATACCTCACTTGAAGAGATTAAACATACCCCACGAGTTATACTCCAATCCCAAAATATAACGTCCCATAGTATCTATGAAAGTGTACAGTCATTATCACCTTATACTGATAGGATGGTAGTCATGAAAACAATAAAAGAACAAGTGCTGGCGCGGACCTGGAAAAAGGGAACACTTGTGCACTCTTGGTGGGAATGTAAATTGGGGCAGGTGCTATGGAAAACAGTATAGAGCTTCCTCAAAAAATAAAAAAAAAAAAAGAATTACCAAATGACCCAGCAATTCCATTTCTGGGTATATATATGAAGGAAATGAAATCACTATCTCAAAAAGATATTTGCTCCCCCATATTCATTACAGCATTATTTACAATAGCTAAGGCATGAAAATACTTAAAATGTCCATCAATGGGCAAACAGAAAAAGAAAATGTGGTACATTTCTTTTTGTACAAAGGAATATTACTCCACCATAAATTAGAAAGAAACCTTAACATTTGTGACAACATGGATGGAATTTGAGGGCACTATGCTAAGTGAAATAAGTCAGACAAAGGCAAATACTGTATGACCTAATTTATATGTGGAAACTAAAAAAACTGAACTCATAGATATAGAAAACAAATTAGTGGGTGCCAGAGTTGGGGCTTGTGGGGGTGGGGGAGGGTGCAAAAATGTATGAAGATGATCAAAAGGTACAAGCTTCCCATTTTAAGATAAATTAGTCCTAGAAATGTAATGTATAGCATGGTGACTATAGTTAACAATACTGTATTGTATACTTGAAAGATATTAAGAGAGTAGGTCTTAAAACTTCACAAGAGAAAAAACTGTAACTATGTGACATGAGTGTTGACTAAAGTTATTGAGGCAACCATGTCACAATATGCACATTATCGAATCCTTATTTGTACACTTAAAACTAATACTAAACTAACGGGTGTACAAACAATAACTTTCTTGCACCTAAAACTAGTAAGATAATTATATCTCAATAAAACTGGAAAAAGTATATAGTCATCGCAGTGTTCAGAATGACAACGTTCATATTTCTACCAACCGTTTATGGCAACGTCAGCTTTTTTTAGCATACACCTCAAAACTCTTCCAGCCTCTCTACTCACTCTCCACGTCCAAGGCCTCTTGTACATCTTTAGCTATTTGTTTACAGCACCACCACATCTCCCAATACCAAAATTATACTATAATTTTATAATTATACAAAAATTATACATTTATTATTTATTATAAATTAGCACTCACGATTTTGGAAGCCAAGAAGTCCCAAGATCTGTAGTCAGCAAGTTGGGGAACCAGGAAAGCTGATGGTAAGTTCCAACCTGAAAGCCAGCAAACTCAAGACCCAAAAAGAGCCAGCATTTCAGTTGCAGTGCGAAAGCAGGAAAAGCCGAATGTCCCGACTCCAGACAGTCAGGCAGGAAGAGTCCCATGCACTCTTGGTGGGGGGGGGGGCGGTGTTAGCATTTTTGTTGCATTCGCGCCTTTAACTGATTGGATAAGGGCCATCCGCAAGGGAGAGCAATCTGCTTTACTCAGTCAACACATCCAATGTTAATCTCATCCAAAAACACCCTCACAGACACCCAGAGTAATGTTTGACCAAATATCGGGTGCCCTGGAACTCAGGTGACACGTAAAATCCACAGTTTCTCTAGCGGAGGGTACTTCCTACGAGGACTTGGTCACAAAATTGAGAGCAGAGCTAAGGAAACCAAAAATGGGAAGAGGTGTGTCTCTCCATGGATGGAAGGATGAAAGGGGATCTCGCGTTACACAGAAACCACGCCCCTGTGGCGCTGAGGCTTCTGGGAGCTGCTGAGACCGCTGTGGCTCTTGCCTCGTGCTGCTTCTGCCCGGCGGAAAGTCCAGCGGCTGCGTTCCCACTGACGCCGTGGGAGCGCAGATGCGGCGAGACGCCCGTCGCTGCTCTGCTGCTGAAGCACACGATGTTGCCGAAAGCACTGCCTGGGCACGAACCCAGGACCCTAAATTTGCCTGCTTACTGCTGCTTCTGTCCACAAGTGCTGCCACCAGCAGGAAAAAAGGACTTCTTCCCCTTTCCACACCTCGTCTAATCTCCCACCCAATGCCTCCCATGGGCCATGGGCAGGACTTTCATATAAGCTCTCCGGCGAGAGAATCTGGGAAATACCGTTTGCCGCCTTTCGATCCCCTGTGATTCAAAGGAGATAGGAATGGGGCAGAGAGCCAACTGCCACATAACCAGAACAGCCCTATGATTACTCTCTTTTTTTCGTATAATTTGTCCCTCATGGAGAATCAGCTCTACTTGTTTTATTCCCCAAATCCTGCTAAATGCAAGCTGTTGTGTGCAGCACACTTTTTGGAAGGTTTTGTATAATTTACATAATAACATAAGGGAGAAAATCTCAAAATTAGGTAGTAATTGTGATTGTTCCCACAAACCAAGGGGAAAAATAAATGTAAACACTTTCATACGGGTTCTCTCCTGGTCACACTCCAGGTTCCAGCCTTGCTTGTTTCCCCATGCTTAAGGTCCATCCAGCTCTCTCTGTTTCCTGCAGCCCCACATCTCTTCTTCTCCAGGTTATTACATCCCATAACTCCTCACCCCTGCCTCACAATTCAATTCTACCTCCTGGAAGACTGCAGATCAGTCTTCACTTAGAGCGGTCCGGCTTCCTTGTTTTCTCACTCTTACCCAACAAAGTACTTTTTAAAATACAATATCCATCTACCCCAGAAATGAAATTTTGCCAACCACTCTAGATGGAAAAAGCTATTGCAGTCTATTTTCGTTTTAAATGATCATTTCTTCTTTCAGTTATTCATATGATCTTTCTTTGATGCAGTTTTGATAATGTCAAGCCTCTTCTCATTTGCAGCAAATGATACCTTGCCCTTTACTGTAGGGTCCCAAGCACTCAACTCTGTTTCATTACAGCAGACATTGCTGTAACTATATGCATCTTTAGTTATACAGTAAAATAATTTTTACAGGTTGTTGAAGAGTTGGTGGCATACCTGTAAAGGTTTTCAGCACACCAGCTGAGATCTTCTAAAGTAGCAGATGATCACAAGCGTGCTAGCAAATACAATGAAAAAGACATTAGTGCTTACTTTCAAGAAGTTTCCAATCCATGTCAGGAAAATAAGACCTACCTATAAAAACTATAAAATGAAGTAAAATACTTCGAGGTCCGTGATTTTAAAAAAAAGGAAAGAACCATGGGAATTTGAAAATGGCTTTGGTAGGAAGTGGCCTCAGAGCTAAACCTTGGAGGATAGGTTTGGACAGACAGTGAGAGGGAGGGAAAAGCAAGTATAGGTGGAAGAGGGCCATAAAAGGGGATATGGAAACACAAGAATGCAACCACCTTCCAGAAACTATATGATTTGCAAGTATCTTGTCCCATTCAATAGTTTGCCTTTACCTTTGATTGATGGTTTTCCTCACTATGCAACAATTTTTTAGTTTGAGGTAATTCCATTTGTTTATTTTAGGGTTTTNAAAATTTTTTTGTTTGGGGTAATTCCCTTTTTTTTTTTTTGGGTTTTTTTTTTTTTTTTTTTTTTTTTTTTTTTTTTTTTTTTTTTTTGGTCCTTGCCTGAGAGAGCTAAGATTAATGTTAAAGAACTAACTGCCTATGTTTTCTTCCAGGAATATTATGATTCAGTGGGAATGCAAATTAGTGCAACCACTATGGAAAATAGTGTGAAANATTTCTCTTTTTAATTGTTTATTAGTGTTTTATAGAAACACAACAGATTTTTTGATTTGTTTTTTAAAGATTTTATCCAGGGCGCCTGGGTGGCTCAGTGGGTTAAAGCCGCTGCCTTCGGCTCAGGTCATGATCCCAGGGTCCTGGGATCGAGGCCCACATCGGGCTCTCTGCTCAGCAGGGAGCCTGCTTCCTCCTCTCTCCTCTCTCTCTGCCTGCCTCTCTGCCTACTTGTAATCTTTCTCTCTGTGTCAAATGAATAAATAAAATCCTTAAAAAAAAAAAGTTAAAAATAGAGCTACCATATGATCTAGCAATTCCACTTCTGGATATTTATCCTAAGAAAATGAAAATACCAATTCAAAAAGATACATGTAGCCCTATGTTCATTGCAACATTACTTATAATAGCCAAAATATGGAAGAAACCTAAGTTGTCCATTGATAGATGAATGGATAAAGATGATATGGCATCTGTATGTAATGGAATATTACTTAGCCATAAAAATGAAATCTTGCCATTTTTGGCCATATGGACAGACCTAGAGGGTATTGTGCTAGGTGAAAGAAGTCAGACAGAGAAAGATAAATGCTGTCTGATTTCACTTACGTGTGGAATCTCAAAAACAAAGTTAACAAAACAGAAATAGACTAATAGGTGTAGGAAAAAAACTGATTACCAGAGAGGGGCAGATGACATAGATGAAGGGGATTAAGAAATACAAACTTTCAGTTATAAAATAAATAAGTCATGGGGATGTAATGTACGAAAGAGGGAATATAGTCAATAATACCATAATAACTTCATATGCTGACGATAGTGACTAGACTTGGGATCATTTCATAATGTGTAAAAATACTGAATCACTATGATGCACACCTGAAGCAAATAGGATATTGCATGTCAATTATACTTCAATAAAAAAAAGAAGCTGTGAGTTGTTAACATGAGAAAGTCTTGAAATTCTAATTGACCTGAATGACTTTTATTCCTACTTTTACCTATTTCTAGAGAGTTAACAATCACTACCTTAGTGATAAGCCACATATCTAGATGGATTGCTTTATTTTCATCTATCTCCTTCAGATTCAGGAGGTGGAAAATTAAAACACTTGTTCATACAGGTTGCAGACTATTTACAAAATACCTGGGAACCCTCTGGGGGGAAACTAGGGTGCTAAAGCAAGCAGAGTTCACCCATGAATCTGGGTCAGATTGAAGAGGAAAAGCCCTGGGGGTACTTAAGATGCTTCATTTCTCTTTAGTGTTAGTAATTAGTTCATCTTAACTTTCTCTTTTTTGGCCCTATAAATTTTCCTTACCCCTCTTCATTGACTTCTGATCTTCCTAAAATTGGTTAGGTGGATTCTGCTTTCTTCTGTGTTTCCAGACTCATTTTTTTATTTGATAATTTGTTTGATTTCATACCCTGATATCCATTTCTCATCTAACATGCTGTTCCCAAATATAGCCTAAATATCTAAAGTAGATTCATGACTGCTTCCCTCCTTTTGGTAGTTCTCAATGCTGGGGTGGTATTACCCACCACAGAAGGTATCTGGAAAGGGAAATGAGTAGTGGTTTGTGTTGTCACAATGATTGCAGGGTAGCAATAGCATTTGGGGGGAGAGGAGCAGGAATGCTAAAATTTCTACAACTTGGGGGATATTCTGACAGAATAGATTGCTCATTTAAGATGCTAATAGTCCACTTGCTTCTTTTGATGTCTTTATTTGTAGGTGTATTACAGAGGCCCAAGCACTTCGGCAGAATGGACCCAAATTATTTCCCTTAGCAGCCTAGCATCATGTCTTGTGTATTTTTTTTCAAGAGGAATTGAGAGGAGCTTGTTCAAATAATAACGGATTTATTGCTGTGGTCCACAAAGGCAGAAATTCAGACCTAGACTCCCAATGAATCACTCCCTGCTCAACACGCTGTCCCCCCCCCCACAAGGCTTCATAGGAATTTTGAAAATTGTCTTTATCTATCGTCAAACTTCTCCTTCCCTGCCCCCCTTACCCCTTGAGGTCACAGAAAGCTACACAGAAAGAACCATAGCAAAATAGAGGCCAAAATAGCACTTCATAAATGGCTGAACAAACGCCTGATATATCAAGGAGAGTTTTTATTAAAAGTTCAGATTGGAGACTGAAGTTTATATGAGGTGGCCTATGCTGAGCTTTCTACTGCTATTCCACTCCCATACACAAAGTCGTAACTTTCTAAGGGGGCTGACTTGAGGAAGAAAGTGAAAGAAGGAAAGATATTGGCTATGTAGCTAGGATAAATTTTAGTTTTATTTGTTAACTTGGTCTCATTTATCAGCCTGAGATGAATGTAGAAGGAATCAGAAATGCAAAAAGAAAGAAATCTGATTGTGCTTTGGTGAATGCTGTGAAAGATGTAAGCCTGATGATTCACAGACATGTACCCCTTGGGCAAAGAATAAAAATAAAATTAAAAAAAAAAAAGAAAGAAAGAAATCTGAGTCTAGCAGCCCAGAGACAGGTCCCATCCAGTCTACATTCTAGAGAGAGATGCAAGAGAAAGAATATGCAAGACGGTAAACAAGGCCGAATTCCTAATTCTAAGGGTAGAGCTTCCTAATGCTGTAGTAATTCCATTCAGTAGAAAACCATGATCTCAACAATGAATCTGTCTCTTGAGATTTCATTTTCTTTCTTCCTTCCAGGAGACAGAGAACCAAGAAGAAGGTTGGCAGAAATAGGCCTTGGAAGATGAATGGAAGAATTTTCATGCCCTATATCTTTTTTTTTACAGTTAATAAAGAATTTATTTATTGTAATACCTCATAGACATTCTACCAGATCACGTACATTTAGGACCTGCCTGTGTCATGCCCTATATCTTAAGCCTTTATGTACTTTTTGATCAAAAGAGGTCATAAATAGTGTTATAGGAAATCTTGAACTGAAATTTGGCTTGGAGGTATGAGATGCATTCTAGAAAAAACATGAATCCATATGAAAAATGACTAGGGATAGGTATAGTGAGGAAGAGAAAGGTTGACAATCTAGGTATAGAATTGGCAATATTTGGTTACAAAGCAGTTGCAGAACCTGGGGAGAGGAGGGAGTTAAGCTGATTACCAGTTTTCAGAGTGCAACTGTTCACTAAAATGCAAAAGATAGGATGGGGCATGTTTGGGGCAAGTACGTTTCTTTCTGGCAGCATGTTAAATCTGGATGAAGTGGGATAACCAGATGAAGATAGCCAGGAGACCATTGGTATATGGGTCAGGTACTCAGTAAAGAAGTCTACACCATTCATTTCCTTGTAATAGTAAACTCCTATTTATTCTTCAGGGTCCAACTCAAATGCTTGCTTTTACTAACCCATATAAAGCAGAATTCCATGTAATTGTTCCCAACACACTTTATACCACATTTGACAAAGCATTTATCAGATTTTTTGTTCCTAATCATTTTCATGTCACATAAAACCCTAGATCATTATTTATACATCTTTACATTCCCAATACTTTGCACAACTCAAATAATGCTTATTGAAATAAAATTAATAAATATTTTCTTACATGATTGAGACTGTTCTGGGACATTTGGTAATATGTATGATACTTGAGGCAACTGGTAGGTTAGTAAACTAGTCTGTACTCTAGTCATTGGCTTTCCTTTAGTTCCTTGAACAAACCAGATTGACTCCTATTTTAGATCTTGGCACTAACAGTTCCCTCTGCCTGGTATGCTGTTACAACAGTTCTTCCTATTGGTATTCCTTAATTCCATAGTATCTCCTCAGAGAGACACTCCAATCTAAAGGAATGTCAACTCATGCATAACCCTCTAGCTTGTCACTATGTTTCTCTTTCTTCGTTGCATATATCACTGTCTGATTTATTTATTTGCTCAGTGTCTGCTCCCATAGACTGATAAGTTCATGAGGGCACAGAACTCCTCTGTCCTACGCACCACTAGACACCTAGTGCCTAGAACTAGTAGGTCCCCAGTAAATATTTGTTGACTGAATAAAGGAAGCACGTCAGCGCCAAGGGACAGAGGAGAGGTTGCAATAAACATTTATAAAAAACAAAACAAAACAAAACAACTCTTTGGATTTACTTTAATTTGGATTTGCACATTGAGAAATACAGACTCATGTGGTAAGTGACGATGTCTTTGTGGATTTTTTTTTCTTTACTTGGTTTTCTCACTTTAGTGAATCCCGAGGCAAAAACTCAAAGATCCCGCTGTCCTTTATTTTCACAGTCAAGTTGCTTTGATGACAACTTCAGTGATGATAGACTGGATTCTTTCCAGCAGTTCTTTGTTAAAGATTTTATCTTATTTAGGGCTGGCCATGAATATGAACAAAAAACCAGGTATGCCATGATTGCAGTTCAAGAATCCCCTCTACAATAACAGGAAAACAGAACATCTGAAATAACCATATGTGGCACAATTCTTGCTGCCTGCAGAAAGATGTGACCAAGACTCTGTAACACCCTGACTGCACAGTTTGTAAATTGCCTAGTTAAGTCTGGACTCAAACTGTGTTACCCACTTTTAAACTGTGTTAAATTTCCTAATACTTTAGAGTTGCTAGGGTGAGCCCATTTACTGTGACAAAAGGATTACCTTTAAGATGGTCTTTTACTTTAAGTAAGTAATATTTCTTCTTTAATGATTCTAACAAAAGAGGGCTATAGTTTATTACCTATGAATGAGAAAAAGAGGACTCTAAGGCATACTGGATTCTGAGACACCATGAGTACACGTGCCTTGCAGCCTTAGCCGGTTGGGAGACGGAGATCATTAGGGTGATGGGGGCCTAGAAACACCCATCTCAGATCATGAATACCTATTCATACATCGATCCAAACATTTACTATGGCATTTTTTAAATGATCAATATTTCTCTTAATTTGCATAATTAAAGAAAGATTTACCTTTTTGATAATCATTTTGAAATTAGTCCTCATCAAAGAGTTTCACAATCATGGCATTAGCTATTAAAGAGTGATTTTTTTTTAAAGATTTTATTTATTTATATGACAGAGAGAGAGAGATTACAAGGAGTCAGAGAGGCAGGCAGAGAGAGAGGAGGAAGCAGGCTCCCTGCTGAGCAGAGAGCCCGATGCGGGGCTCGATCCCAGGACCCTGAGATCATGACCTGAGCCGAAGGCAGAGGCTTTAACCCACTGAGCCACCCAGGCGCCCCAAAGAGTGATTTTTTTTAAGGTACCAAAAGGATATTTCTTTTCCAATTGCATTTGTTTTTATTCATTTGCATATGTTTAAAGGTCATTCTTTAATATTTTTTCATATTATTTTTGCCAATAGGGACTAACGTTCTCTTCTGTGTGTGTGTGTGTGTGTGTGTGTGTGTGTGTGTGTGCGTGCGTTTGTGTGTGCATGCTATTTCATCCCCGTCTTCTTCTGGAAGGTCAGGTCTACAACAGCAATAGTTCTTGAAATTTGTCTCCATCTCCCACATTTCATTCTTCAAGATCTCTTGAGATTTTTGGCATCTATGCTCCACTTAATTTTGTTTTAGAATCTTTAACTACTGGTCTAGTCCCAAAAGGCCCATCAAACCTCTCATGTCTTTACTGACAAATAGACATTGGATTTCTCATTGATTTTAGTGATCTCTTGGGAGGTGTGCTCCCTGAAGGCAGCACTTCACTTCACTGAAAAGGCACAATTAAGTGATATGGAAAGGTATATCTGAATTTTAAAACTAGCTATGAAACTAACATCGGGTCAGTATTCTTTGTAGAAATGATTCCACTTTATTTACAAAGTGACATTATTTTATTCTTTACAATAATAGCCAAGACAATTTTGCTGTTATTTATATTCAGTCTTCTGGCTTTAAGTCCAATAGTTAATTCATGCAGGAGAGGGTCTTGGAAAAGAACTTACTTTGTACCTCATGGATAGAGACTAGAGTTTCTTTGGAGGTTCTATAATTACTTCTTTGGAGGTCTTCAATTACATCTCCCTAAGAAGCAACAGAGAAGACAATGGGCAACTATAAAATCATTTTGTTCTGTTTTTTTTTTTGGGAAACTGCCAGCTACTTATCCTCTGCATTTCCTTATCCCCACACCGCTCTGTGCCTTACTTCTGAATCAAACTTCTTTCCCAAAACTTTCCACTGTGACTTCTGAAAACTTCTTTACAGGACAGTCACTCCATTTTCTTCTTTTAATTAAAACTCAATTTCCTCTATGGACACATTGTTTCCCTTGAAATGTACTCAAGTGGAGGCTGGCCATTTTTTCCAAAAGCTAGGTTATCACAGAATTTAAAAATGGGCTTGTGTGCTTTTAGTTCAACATTGCCTATTCCAAATCATTTCAAGTCATTGCTCCTCACGTTTGTATGAAAACTTCTTTGAGGATCTTTCTATCCAGCTGTGTCATATTCTAAAAACCACCACCACTTTAATTTCCAGGACATCCTCTCTCCCCAAATTCCCATCATCGTCTTATTTGCCTTCCCTTCAGTGCCCATGTGATTAACTCATCTAACATCTTAACCTCATATGTTCTTGATTCCCTAAACTTTGACAACCTGTACTTCTTGAATTCTGCCTCCCACCGCCTGGATCCTAGAAATGTTTATCACCCCAACTGCTCTATCTCAAAATTCATAAGCTTCAGTATCCTTATTCTCTGATTCTTATTTTGATCCTTGAAAATATCTTATTCCTTACATCCATATAACTTCCTCTCTGAGCTGAGAATGATATTTTTCCTATTTTGCAAGTTTATCAACTATTCCTGTCTTAACTTTCTTATTTGACTAAATCACATGATGTGTGATATAACACCTGATACAACCATGCTTAAGCTAATCTTTAGCTTTCTTTGTCGTCTGACATGGAATGCCTGGAAGAGTCTTAATCCTGCATGGATACATTGTCAATGTTCCCTCTCCTATACCCAAGCTCCCAAATACTGCCGGGGAACATCCAGCAGCCAAGAAATCAATGCTACTACAAAAAAAGAAACCGATGCTACTACAAATATACAATCTCTGATACCAGCCGCATCCTCAGGAATGACAATAATCTTTACATGTGATCCTATTCTGCTTCTTCTCCCATCCCATTCTCACTTTTTAAAAAAATTTTTTAAAGATTTTACTTATTTATTGACAGAGAGAGAGAGAGCAAGCGCACACAAGTAGGGGGAACAGCAGAGGGAGCCTGCTATGGGGCTTGATCACAGACTCCTGGGATCATGACCTGATGACTTGAGCCATCCAAGTGCCCCCATTCTCACTTATAATACTGGTCAGGGTAGATATCCAAGAATAGATATCCCTTTGGAAAAAAGTCATTTTTTGGCCAGATGAACTTGTAAACTGGTAAGTAAATGATTACGTGTTCTCAATTTCCTAGTTTCACCTCTAGTCCAGAGTAATACTTACTCCAAAAAAGTAATGGGAAGCTTGGTATGAGAAGTCTCTGTTTTGTGAGATTCTTCCCAGTGACTTTTTTCACTTTTAATAGATGCTTAATTAAGCCAGTCATATTAGTTAAGATATAGCTTTGGTTGATATGTTAAATGTTTAAGAGTAAGTTCTCAAGATGGAAGTTTGTTTCTTTTTAACTTAAGAATCCAAGCTGGGAGGGGGTGGGGTGCACCTAGGTGGCTTAGTTGTTAAGCATCTTCCTTAGGCTCAGGTCATGATCCCGTGATCCCATGATCCCTGGGATGGAGCCCCACATCAGGCTCCCTGCTCAGCAGGGAGAGTGCTTCTCCCTCTCCCACTCCTCCTGCTTGTGTTCCTTCTCTCACTGTATCTCTCTCTCTGTCAAATACATAAATAAGATCTTTAAAAAAAAAAAAGGAATCCAAGCTGGTACTGTGTTTTTTTTTTTTTCTGCATAAAATCATCTAGAGGACCAAGCTTCTAATTGTTTCTCCATGCCTAGGTTATTAACCCTCACTGCACGGCGTGAGATGGCTTGCTACCATAACCACCAAGCAGTGGGAAGGGAAAAGGGAGCATGATTTTAAGTCAGGTCTTAGAAGTTGAATACCTCACTTCTGCTCACATTTAATTGTCTAGTAGTCTCATAGCATAGTAACTGAGAAGAGTTTAAGAAGTGGAATCTTTATTCTGAATGTCCAGGAACCCACCTAAAAATTGGGGTTCTAGTACTATAAAAAAGGGGGAAAACAGATATTGGCACTTAACTGACATCACCTCTTTAGCCACTCAAACATCCGAACCGAACTTTCTACCTAAACAGAGGATACAAATATGTCTTTCACAGCGATACGTATTCTCTTTATAAAGTCCAGAGGTGACTCTTTATAAAGAACAAATTATCAGCTTTTGTCCATATTCAATCATGTATAATAATCATATAGGATGAATGGGATACTTGTAATAACTCCCTTTTGGAAAGGAAAGACCAGGAAACAAAAAACGCCTCTGGTTTTTATTAATTAGAAAATTCTTGAAGTTATCAACCCCTTTAACTTCTTGCCCTGGACATGCAATAGAGCTCCTTGTTCCATCTCTGGCTTCAGTCTCTGGAGCAACTTGCTCCTCTGTTGTCCTCTGTGGTTCCTGGTTTTACTTTCAGAGCAAAACTATTGTAATGGACTTTCAGAGTATATTACCCATCATGGCTGTATTTGAATAGGCATAGAGGATAGGTCCTTGGGAAAGGTGGATGGAAGGGCACAGCTTTTGCAGCTGCCCCCTGATAGTGCAAGTTTGAGGTCTGGCGTTTGCTTCAGGGATCTATCAACCTTGGTTCTGCAGGTAGTTTTGTCATTTCTTGAGCAATATTGTCTCTCAAAACTGTAGCAGACTCCTGGTAGATTTGCTTTTGTTCAGTTTTGCAAGCAAGTTGATCAAACCAAGAGCTTAGGTAAGATTTTTAAGCCTGAGAACTCCCTGACTTTTATTTCCTGGGTTTTGGGCTCTGGCCCGCCTCCTGCTCTACCTCCCGATTTTAAAGCAGCAGCTTGAGGCCAGATCAAACAATTGTCTTGACTGTGAAGGCAACACCCTTTATCTAATTTTTCACTCCTGAGTTGGGTCTCACTGTTTGGCTGCCATGGCTTAGGACCACAGTTTTATCTTCCGCTAAAGTGTCTTAAAGGCCACCTGTAATAGTTGCTTCAGTGTACAGAAGTGTTGACAGGGTGCTGTGAAGCTCCCCCCAGACTTTCAGTCAACTTCGATGGTAGATCATAGGCAGAAAGCCTTCTTAGTAGTTGTAATCCTTTCCTGGTCTGCTTCGGGTTGACCAGCTGTAGCCAGATTTCCTCTCTCTTTTGAAGGCTTTGCTGAAAGCAGCAAGAAACAACCAGCTTAAGTCAAAGATCTGGAATGGTTCTATCCATTTCCTTTGGAGTTACAGGCTTGGGTGGCATGTGGTCTGCCTTCTATGACATCACAGGCAATAGTTTTACCAAATATTCTTCCATAACCTAGCTAGACTCACCAGTTGTATCACTGTCATCTGCTGGGGCACTTGAAGCTAATGACGTACATTTCAGATTCTGTTCTGTTCATTCCCTCTACCAAGTCCCAAGTTCTGCATTAGTTATGATGTATGTTTGGCAGCTATGACAGAGGTTCAAAAGAACAGTGATTTAAATAAAGAAAAAAAGACTATTTCCCTGTTATATAAGAAAACAAGCAGGTAAAGCAGTGAAGCTTCACGTGGTCGTCAGTACTCAGACTCCTTCTGCTCTGTTTCTATCCTTTTACTAGAGTGTGACTCTTGTGGTACAAAAGAGCTCACTGGCACATCTATGTGCTAGCCATAGAAAAGAGGAAAAGGACACACCTCACTGACACACTCCAGTCACCAAACTTAGTCACATGCTACTGAGAAGCTTAAAGGAGGCTGGAGAACATCCGATGCATTCTGGGTAGCCAGAATTTGGGGGTGGGGGTGGAGAGGAGTAACTACTAATTAGCCACACTCAGCCACTCTTATATTGAGAATTATAACTTTCAATTTTCATTTACACTTACAACAATGTGAGGGAACATTAAAGAAGAAAATACACACAAACAAAACTAGAGAATGTTTTCCATTCTATTCATGTGACCCTAATCTTTGATAGAGATTCAGCCTGACAGAGATTCAGATCCAGATTCAGCTGGATAGGAAGACCTGGATTTGACTTTATTTTCAAAGTACTTTTCTAATAACTGAATCAATCCCTGCTCCCACAAAACCAAAAACAACAACAACAACAAAAACAACCCCCACCAACCTTGCATGTTATTTAGTTCCTCTCTGTTTCTAGGCAGATCCACATTTATGATATGGATAATTTTCATTTAAACATCGTCAAGAAAAACTATTTCACAAAATCTCTATTGAATTTTATCTCTTAGTTGTCTGGCCACAACAAACACCTCAAGCTATACTATTTCCCTTACATAAGGTTCAATCCTCACTATAAACAAATTATACATGGGGCTGACCTAATACAAGAAACTCTTTGAGAACTGAGATTGCACATTTTTGTGTTAATAGATACTGTGCAATTCTATTGTTAACTTAATGAGCTTTTATATACGTAAAAAGTTACTTGGGTACATTATGTCTCATGTTCTATTTTTGTCCCCACATGTGTTTGAAGAAGGACAATGGGACTCTACCAGTAGAAGGTAGCTCAGATTACCAAGTTCAACACCTTACGTTCTGTTTTGGCCCTGCACCCAAATGATGTAGAACTAAAGGTAAGATTTTCTAACTATTTTAAACCTCCTAGCACTAGAGAGAAAGGACTGTGGGAAAAATAAAAAGAGCAGGGTTTTATTTTTTAAACTTAGTACAAAGTTTATAGTGGGAATGTAGTGGATAGTTTCAGAAAACAGAATAGAAGGATCTTACTGAAGAAACCATGATTGGGAGCTTCATAAGAATTTTGCTCCTAAACCCATGTTCTTATTGTACACTTACATGTTGGGCTTTCAGAGGACCTGCTATTCATTTTCGAAGTAATTCATATTTTGATGTATTCACATAGGGAGTTTACATAAAGGTGTTTCTAGAAACCATGATCATTTTCAACCTGTCCCATGATTCTCTATGGTTTAATTTCTGTGAAAAACAATTAAGTCAGTCTGGACCCTAGCTATAATGATCTCTAATTTTGTAGATCTCTAACTTGTTCACACCTTCTATGCTTTTTCATCTATGGCATCTTCTAATATCTGTTTGGGTTCAAGAGCCCATAAATACATAGGGCTTGAAATGTATAATAAATAAGTATGAAAAAGGGAGGGTGAGAGTTGACACAAGAAGTTGTAACACACAGTGTTCTCAACCACACTGCCTTGGTTGCCTTCTTGCACTACTTTCATGTCTCATTATTCAAAATTCTGGGGAGCTGTCCCTGGCATGTTTCTTCTCCTCATCATACATACGTATAATCAATATATCAGGCAATACCAAATATTTTAAAAAATGAAATAATGAATGTCCTCAGAATGGTGGCAGCTTCAACTTACTTGAAGATTGTATATATAAAAATATACATTATATATCTATAAATAAACAATATGTACACATTATAGGTATATACAAATATATATTATATATATCTATAAATAAATACATAATATTTTTTATCCCAAGACTATAATATTATGAACTGATTTTTTTAAATCACATAATTTTTTAATCTTACATTGGTCTGTGAAAACTTGTTTTATTTACATAAAATCTGTCATGTTCAAAGAAACTGTTCAGTTTTAACTTTTTAATGAGGAGGAAAAAGTTTTAAATACCAGGTGAGGAAAACACAACACATAGCTGGAGTTTCTTTTCTTTGCCAGTTGTTAACTTCTTAATTATACTAATTTGCAGGCCATGAGATGCAAAAAGGTTTCATTTAATCATGCCATGAGGTAGTGAGCATTCAGTTATTCATTCATCCATTTCACACATTTCACTAGTGCCTACCAGGCACTGGAGAGTCACAGATGAAAGGAGAAACAGCTTGCAGGCAAGTGAGAAGAACGATTACCATCCAGGTTCCAAGCGCTGCAGTGGAAGGAGGGAGGTGAGGGAACGAATGAATTTTTGTTATGTCCTGGTTATTGTGGTTGATGTGATTCATAAAGCTAACTCATTTAATTCTTATATCAAGTTCCTGAAAAAAATATTATTAATTCCAATAAACACTAAAATCCAGAGCGATTAAGGGACTCTCAAAGTCACAAAACCAATATGCCACAGATCCATAAATCCAAATGGGGCTTGTCTTACATCACAGTTGCATCCTATCCACTACCCTCAGTGACCTCCCTGGGCTTTGCAAGGTGCCACAGGTGCCAAGACATTAACTCTGCTGAAGGAGACAGAGACACTTCCTTGAAAATGGGACAGCTGGAGTCAAGTCTTGTGGAATATGCATGAGCCCTACAGGTAGAAACGGTTGTGAAAGGCTTTCCAAATGATGGGGGAGCATGTGAAAGACATAAAGCCTTATGAAAAATGTCGAGTTTAGGGAACTGCAAGTACTTTAGCACAGAAAAGTCATTATAGACTCTAGAGGCAGGTTGTGTAGAGTCAAACGTCAGCTGCTACACTTAGATGCAGAACTTCAGCAAGTGTTTAACCTCTCTTTTCTTAACTCTAAAATATGGATAATAATAGGACCTATCTAATAAAGTTGTTAAGAATAAATGACATAATATATATATATATAAAGTATTTTACACAGTGACTGACCTCCAGGGATAGCTCCATAAATATTACATAATCTGAAATAGCTGGAATTGTAATGTACAAGGGAAATAGTGATAGGAGACAAGTTTGAGTTGAAAGGTTAAGGCCAGATCATGAAGTGCCTCTTATTATATATAATTGGGAACATCACTGAGGATCTAAAGTTTGTGTTTATGTGTGTATTTGTTTTATATAAAACTAGATCTAGTTCATTTAAAAATATCTTTGTGATGTCAGTGTGAAAAACAGATCAGGAGAAATGAGACCTGAGTCAAGGAGGTCGACTGTCTAATTGATGCAATAATCTAGGGAAGAGACCATAAGGATCTGAACTTGACCTTACTCAGTGGTGGTGAAGAGGAAGAATAGGCCTAAAAAATACTTAGGAAGTATTAGCAGCAGGACCTGACTACAGAGAACAGAAGTAGGCTGGAGGGGTTGGTGGTACCAATCACAAAGACAGGGAATATAGGAGGAAAAGCAGGCTTTTAAAAAGGAGTTTTTATAGCAAAGCACATCATGTCTTGTTAAAACAGTTAAAGAAATTAATTTATTCAGTTGTAAAATACAGGTACTATTCTATTTGAAAGAGTGACCTGGAAAATCGTACTTGAGGTTTAAAGTTAAAAAAGAAAATTCATGTTATAAAGTAATTTAGTCATAGGGGAAAAAAAAAACCTAAACTAACATTTTATTGGATAAAACTAATAACTGGTTTAATGTCATTCACATTCAACTTGCATTTTATACCTCTCCTCACACAGTAATTTTTAGGTAAGGTATAAATTCACAAAAAGAAGGTACACAGAGATTAGATTATATTTATGATTTTATTAGTCAAGAATGCAAAATTGGGTATCTATATTAAGCAGGAGTAACTGCTACACATCCCAGAATAGAGTCCCTTGGCTCCCAAAGTCTCTACGTGGCCATATCAACACAGATGACATCATCAGACCAAGATACGATCTCACTAGATCTATAATGTTCTATTCTTGCTGTGTCAATGACCCATACTTACTCTGGGTTTACCTATTTAAGGAGGAATCACACTAACATTTTATATACTTCTACTTATGGAAATATATAAAGGCATAGCTATCTCCTGACCCTTACTCAGAATCAACAAAACAATTCTCTTAGGGGAAGCCCATTTTTACCATAATTCTAAAAAACAAATCTTTTAGGGGAAGACCATATTTACCATAATTCATAGTCATTTATAAGCACTGAACAAGTGCTAACTACCTATTACCAAGTGGGCTATTACACACTTAGGGAATTTGATTGTAGGTATTTATTTTTAAAACAAATCTTTTATTCTGACACATTAAGTCAACTGCTAGTTAACACCACGAAGGTCAGCTTTTTGGTGGGTAGTAATACATTTTGATATCAGGAACATTTATAGACTTCTCGATGCCTGTGTACTAAAAATTTTTTGAACTGTTAATTATCGTCTAGAAAAAATTTCCAATAATATAGTAAGAATAAGTAGAATATTAAATATTAATCTCATAATCATTGATCAAGATGTTAATGTATGAAATTTAATATTCTGTTAAGGTATTAACATTTATCCTTCATAATTCCAATTAAAGGGTATGACTAAGAGAAACTGTTATATTGTTCAACCCCAAAGACTACACAGAGCAGTTTCAGCACCAGGGATAGTAATCCTCCCAGATAACACTGAAAGCCATGAAACAGATGAGTAAAGGCTAAGTGTCTAAATTACAATTAATTGCAAGGTTTATATGAGTATGACATGATAGTTAAGAGCATAGGCACAGGGAAAGATTCCATAAACATTTTTTGTTGTTTTGCTATTATTTTTGTTGTGTGAAGTTGATGCAATAAAAAGACAGTTAAATTTCTTCTTAGTTACAGACACCAATAAAATATGGAAAATTAATGACCTTAATTAAATATTTCTTGTCTTATACATATTAATTTAAAATATAGCACAATGGATCACCATTTCTTGATATTAGCAAAATATAAGAAAGAAAAACATAAAAATTGTGAATTAAAATTCACCAAACTAAATATCATTGCAAAAGGAAAAAAAAAGAAAGTATAAAATTTTAAAGGAATATTATCTTCCCAAACATAGCCACAAGATTCCTGTATATTATAAATTTTCATGAATTTCCCTGGTATATTTTCCCTGCATGCTCTGAAGAATAAGGCAATTAGTGAATCATTGATGAACTGTAATATATTATTTAATATTATATGTATTTCTAAATGAAGGTGAAAAAACAACCAAAAGCTCTAGAAAGTTAAAGTATATTAGTAATCTACAGATTATTATCTAATAATACTAATTATCAAGAGTGCCAACTCCAAGAATAACTGCAAATTCACGTAATTTTTAAGGTATAATTGTTCTGAAAAAGTTGGTCAATTTGGAAAAAAGCCATGAATATATAAATAGACATATTTGAATTAATACATATTCATCATTAGAAGGTAAGTAATCTGGGTTTTGCACAATTTTGCATATGGCCATTTATTTGTTTATATGCCAACAACAAATATAAACAATTTTTGAGGCCAGCAATACCCAACATATTTGTAATGGGTGGATCCACATCTATATTGATATATCATGGTTATTATATCAATTTATAGTTAATAGATATCTAAGTATGATACTCGACCTGGGAAACTAGTACTCAAAAAGCCAGTTACTGGGAGTACATGAGGGAATGGCCAGAATTCAGTAAACACACAGGTGTATAAGCCAATGGTCCATTAATCCAACAACCTAGAAAATCTCCCACAAACCAAGGGGCACAAACTTTGGGGGAGAACAAGTGCACAATACTTGCAGAAAAAACTTGATACTGAGGCCTGACTCCTTCCTGGTGTGCCATTTCTCCAACCTGATGAGAACTAACCCTGAGTGGGGCCTGGCCTGAAGTTCATTGGTGATCACAACAAACATCTAGCTAATCACAGTGGCTGGTCACTACTGAATGCAGAGATAGAGATACCTGATGTTAGTGATTTGTCCTTATCCACAAGGGGACAAGGGTTTTGCCTAGCATTCACAAGTACAGTGTTACAGTGTAATTTATCTCTTATTTTTATTTCTCTATTTTTATAATTTATCTATCTTTTATTTTTATTTATCTATTTTTTATTTACCTTTTCCAATAAGTTAGTAAACGTGGGACGTGGAAAATGAGCAGAGTCAGTAATTTCAATTTGAAATGAAACCATACATACTGAGCATCTAGTAATGAGTGCATAAATCACTAATTTACAGGGTTTTTTTCCTTTCAAAATATTTTGTAGTATCATGAAAACATGATACAAATTCCAAAGGAAGTTTATTTCGAAATTTGACAAAGCTTTACCTTGTTATTCAATTAGAAAATGGATTATAGGAAAAAGTCTTCTAACTGGCTAAAGATATTCATTGGCAAAATTATCTAGAGAGAAACTGGCTGCTTGGTTCCACCAATATTCCCTACCTCAGCCATGTACTCTTGAGTATCTGTTCCTGAGGGGATGATGCTTTCTTCCAAAGGAAATGCATAAATTCTTTGAAACCAAGGCATAAGAGTTGCTTTAAGGCATTTTGAGGATCTCAAATTTGGTTTCATGTTTTCAGATTCTTGACTGCCCAGTTTTGGACTGCCTTCTTGATGTGTTCTCGAGGATTTGTGGTTGCTTTGACTCTCTTTTGCAAGTTGCCTTGACTGTAGCTTGTCTCACCAGTTTTGATTCCTAACCATTTGATTCCTGACTACTAGCTCTGGGTACTGAGTCTCTCTATCCTCCTTTTAACTATCCCCACAATTTGTCACATACTTTATTAAAATCAGCTTCCTGCTCTGAGTCCACAGTCATGACTCACTACTGCCTGTATTACCAGAACTGAAAGAGAAGTATTCACTCCAGATTGCTGCCGGAACGAATGCTATTGTTTTCTTTCTAATACTCTACTTTTCAAAGCATGATCATGATTTATCTCACTTGTTCTTACTACAATCTCATTGTAGAACAAGACTTGTTCCTTCCTATTTTATTGGGGAAACTAAGATCTGAAGAGCCCAAATAGTTTGCTTAATACTAAATAGTGAATATTCAATAATGTGAATGCTAACTTTAAGGAATTTAACCTTCTCCAAAATTCACGTCTTAAGGAATTTAACAGTCATGTGGAGGAATGATTTTATTCTGATTTAAAGTCTTTGATCTTCTTTCTTTAACTGTTGAGGTAAGCAATTATTGTATCAGGTTGTTGAATTTATTGAATTATTAAATTTCTGCCTTTTAATTTCTTTCTTCCTTTCCTTTATCCAAACGTTTATTGACTACTTACCATGTATCAGTCAATGATCACAGTACATCGCTGAAGACTTTTAAGAAAGATGTAGTCTCTGCCTTCAAGCAGCTGCCAACTCGATGAGAAAAAAAAAACTGGCTCAGTCCATTAAGCGTCTGCCTTTGGCTCAGGTCATGATCCCAGAGGCCTGGGATCCAGTCCAGCAAAGGGCTCCTTGCTCAGTGGGAAGCCTGCTTCTCCCTCTCCCTCTGCCTGGCTGCTTGTGCTCCATCTTTCTCTCTCTCTGTCAAAAAAACAAAAAACAAACAAACAAAAAAAAAACCCCAAAAAACAAAAAACCACATAACGAATGACTACACCACCATATTTTTTTTTTTTTTAAGATTTTATTTATTTATTTCACAGAGGGAGAGAGATCACAAGGAGGCAGAGAGACAGGCAGAGAGAGAGGGGGAAGCAGGCTCCCCGCCGAGCAGGGAGCCCGATATGGGCCTCGATCCCAGGACCCTGAGATCATGACCTGAGCCGAAAGCAGAGGCTTTAACCCACTGAGCCACCCAGGCGCCCCACCACCATATTTTTAATATGAAAATAATTGTTGTATAAAGTATCATCTTTTGACAGCATATTACTAACATAAATTTAGCTAATTTATTGTCTGTGTCCTTTATTAGAATGTAAGCACCATGAGGACAGGGACTTTGTCTTATTCATTACTATATTTCTGGTGCCTTGGTATTATCCATGGCTTGGACAACACTATGGATATGCATAGTAAGGAAGAAGATGTTCCTTTTCTTTTAGGCCTTAAAAAAAATAATGAATCATATTATGTTTCTAGGGATTAAAGACTATTTAGTAAATACATGAATTCAATGTATTTCTCCTAAAGTTTTGATTCTTTTAAGTAGAATTTCTTTTTAAAATTTTCTATTTTTATTAAACAGGCCATTTGTATTACATTATTTAATAGATATACAAACTTTTAAATATAGAACACCTTTCATTTATTTAATGAGAAATATGTACTGCTAGAAATATATAATGTCCCCTTGAAGTTGTCCTTTTCGTGGTTTCATTATTTGAGACTCTTTAGTATGCTTTTAAGTGAATTTGTAATGAAATTACAGAGTTGCTACTTTTTTATGTAATAATATTGGAGAATTAAGTTCTTATTCAATTATTAGTCTATATGAAATTTCATTTTCTGTTAATGCTTATTGAGTAGTAGATGGCCAAAATCTCAAAGGATTGATGTTTCAATTATATTCACTATTTTACGTTTATAGTTGTGGTGTTCTAACTTCCACTACATCTCTGCTCTTACTCTGTTCTGTTTTATAGGTGATTATATTTCCTTTGGCATTTCCCTTATTTAAACGTCAAGTAGATTACATTTTACAATTCCAGAGTATTGAAATGATGTCTCTCTAGTAAGCGTTCAAAATAATTAACAGCATTGTTTACTTGAGAAAAGCTAATATATGTTTCACATTGATTCAATGTAACACATTTTCAGTTTAGGCATTAGAAGAGGTAAGGCATTTTGAATTTTATAAATGTTCTGAGTTAGGACAATTCCAAAGAACTAATATATAGGAAAAAGGAAGTAGAATTATAGAAATACCCACTGTCAATTCACATTTTAATACCTGGAAGCCATATAGATAACCTTAGCAATAGCCAAGAAACTTATGGCATATGAATAATGCCGGTAGTGGCGTGGGTTCCTGCCAATGTTAAAATTAAACACACATACACCTGAGAAATAATTTGGAAAAATTAACCCCATGAAGTCCCACTGTCCCTTTAAAAAATAAAAGTAAGGAAGTAACTCTGTCTTGGCAGGAACTTAAAGTACTAAACTTTATTTACAAAAAAAATCAGTAACAAAAGTTCAATGAAAATGAAAGGTTGAGAAAGTCAGATATTGAAACAACAGAACAAAAATCTAGTTTAGAACCTCAGGTGCATTTTGGTCAACTTTTGGTCAACTTTTTGGTCAACTGTTTTCTGTGGATTAGTAAATTATAAATGATTATTTTGCTATTATTATTTGCTTATTCTTTTGGTTTTTTTACTTTTATAAGGTCTCAGAGAAAAATTCTTATTTTGTAATATGTCTCCTCTTGTTATTTTTTTTTAAAGATTTTATTTATTTATTTCACAGAGGGAGAGAGGTCACAAGGAGGCAGAGAGGCAGGCAGAGAGAGAGGGGGAAGCAGGCTCCCTGCTGAGCAGACAGCCCGATGCGGGCCTCGATCCCAGGACCCTGAGATCATGACCTGAGCCGAAAGCAGAGGCTTTAACCCACTGAGCCACCCAGGCGCCCATGTCTCCTCTTGTTATAACTAGCGAAAAACAAAGAAAAAATATATAGCTAATTCGGCTTTATGTTTTTAGCAGAGATAAAAGACTCAAGTTTGAGACACAAAATTCTTAAGAGCCTTACAAAGTAAACAAATATATATATACATACATATATATATCATGTATATCTTTCTGTATGTGTATGCATGTACATATTTATTTAAAAAAAACTAAAGAAGATAACGTTGTCCTATTTCCTCTTTGAAGAAAGGGAAGTCAGATCAATGAATAAAGAGATACAAGTGGATATTAGTGTACTTAATTATATAATCTGAACACTCACAAAATTCTGTTTTTGTGTTAATAGAGAAGCACAACTTCTATCATCTGTTGAGTACTTATTACAGACATTGCTTTAAATGCTTTATATGTTTTATCTCTTTAAATCTTCTAGGCAATATATATGTGACAACTGATTTTACAGGTGCAGAGATAGGTTCAAAGGCAATTTGTCTGGATTTGAACCCAATCTATCTGATTTCAAAACCATTACCTTAGCCACTATCCCATACTGCAAAGGATTATTTGGGATTAGGGTGGGAATGGTGAAACAATAAACAATGTTTGGGAGAAATGTTGTATTTTACAAGGTAACCATGTGAGTTTTCTGTTGTGCTTACGAAAGAAAACACAGCGATATGAATTATGAGGGCAAATCATGTGGCCGTGACCTTAATGTGCTTGCTGAATGTGACTAGCCCTGAAACCTGCTGTTACATCTTCTTGCTACTGCAAAATAAATCAGGCTGTCTGTTTTTATTAAACAAAGACACTAACGATAAAGCTGCGGCCAACATATGACATTCCATCTACTTCTCACAAGCATAGATTAGCCAAACAGAAATAAAATTTAATATACACATTCATGCATATTTAACATACTCAAATGTTAAAGGTGATTAAGCTTCTGGATCATTTAAGATATCCTTTAACCTTCTGACTATGTGATTTAAGAATTGTCTTCACATTAACAACAAAGAGGCTATATACAATGTATATCTCAAATTCTGTAAGATTAAACTCTCAGGAAGAAGTGAAAAGAGATAAACGATAGTCCCAGGAAATCAAAGCATAAATCTCAGATTGTTTCAATGTACTACCTGCTAATTGATCAATGAGGTAGTTGTTTCAAGCCATTCTTCCACTGGTCAATCGATAGCTGCTGGCACCAATACAGGAAGGCTGTAATCCAAAGTTTCATGCACTAGTACTGGTCTGAAATTGATTCTATACACCATCTCCTTGTTGAGCTAAAGTTTCCTAAAAATCTCTTACTTTGAAGAGATTCTATTAATGAGATAACTGTTCTAAAGGACTCTTGGACATTTACTCATAACATTCTTTTCCTGCTTCTACCCAGAGTATATGCTTTTTTAAAAATAATTATACAGACATATGGTAATATTTTCAATAGGGACTAGGAGATTAATAGTGAGGCACATAATAAATCCTTTGCCAGAAAAGCATAATAAGGAGTGATATATTAATGAGACCATGAAATTAAATTTAGGTTAATCTTAATGAATATAATTAAAAACAATTTATTTATCCTAAGTAATTTTTGTATAGAATTAAAGTGATTCCCAGGAAATAGAAAGGCTAATGGAATTTTTTTTTTAACCTTCATAGACAGCTATAAAACCAGACTGACTCTGGAGATCATCTCTTGGTGCGTAGCTTTCACCAAAACATGCAAAAACGTGATGACTTTGTGCTTTTAAAATAAATTTTCCCAATCTCATTATCTTTCATCTGGTAAATTTGGTAGAAAGGAACTAACGGCCTCAGTCCAGGACCCAATGTAAGCCATGTGGGATTGTGAATACACCTGAGGCCTTGGCCATCTATACCCGGGAAATCAAATCTCAATTTTGTCACTTAAAGTATGATCTTGCACAACAGACAGTCTCTCTTCATACTAGCTTCCTCATTTGAAAAATGGGAACAATAAGATCTCACTTGCAGGACTGTAGTAAGGAATAGAAATAATACATGTAGAAGAGCATAGGATAGGAGATGAACAATCTATGACAGTTACAGTGGTTGACAATAATCAACCATAAACTCCATCTTTAACATACTTTCAATGTTTATTAGTATGAAAATAATTACATATATTTAAAAAAATTTTTTTTCAGTGAAGTATAGGTAGCTACATATATTGTCAAGTGAACTTCTTATCTTTGGAAAATGAGACAGAGAAGATAGAAACTATTAATTTATTCAAGTGAAAATTTGTCAACATATGCTACTTGAAAACAACAGTAAAAAAGCCAGAATCTTTTTTTTTTAAAGCAGGAAAATGGGTGCCAATTTCAGATCACTTTCGCCTAGGTGGTATCTTGAAATGTATTCATGAAGGTGGCATTTAAGCTGGAAAGAATTTCAATAGGAGGGGAGAGGAGGACAGGGCTATAGATAGAAGGAAGAACACAAGTAAGGCACCAAAATAGGAAAGCACAATTTATTAATTGGGAACAGAGTGATTCAGTTTGGCCAAAGGGTTGTTTCCCAACCTGGGGACCTCAGGGTTACTGAAAGTGATCCATGAATACTTATATATATCAGGTATTGTTTATGGACAAATACCAAACACATTTATGTTGCATGTATGTATATTAGTTTCATAGGGCTGCTGTAACTTTTGTTACCATAGACTAGGTGGGTTAGAATAACAGAAATTTATTCTCTCACAGTTCTGGAATCTGGAAGTCCAAAATCAAGGTATCAATACCGCCATGCTTTTCTGAAGGCTCTAGAAAAGAATATTTCCTCTTTTTGTCTGACTTACTTCAGTTAGCATAATACCCCTTAGGTCCATCCATGTTGTCACAAATGCAAGATTTCATTCTTTTTTAGGGTTGGGTAATACTCCATTAGATAGACAGACAGACAGACAGATACTACACTGCCTTTATCCATTCATCTATTGATGGATGCTTGGATTGCTTCCATATCTTGGCTTTGTAAATAATTCTACAATAAACATAGGGGTACATATATCTTTTTGAATAAGTGTTTTTGTTTTCTTTGAGTAAATTCCCAGTAGTAGAATTACTAGATCATATGGTATTTCCATTTTTAATTTTTTGAGGAATCTCCATACTGTTTTCCATATCTGAGAAAGACAAATAACATTTGATTTTACTTATATGTGGAATCTAAAAAACAAAACAAAGGAACAAACAAACAAAACCAACAGACTTAAATACAGGGAACAAACTTATGGCTGCCAGAGGGGAGGTGAATGGGGAAATGGGTGAAATAGGTGAAGGGGATTAAGAGGTTCAAACTTAGAGTTATAAAATAAGTCACAGAGATGAAAAGTACAGAATAGGGAATATAGTCAATGATATTATAATAACATTGTATGGTGACAGATGGTGACTACACTTATTATGGTAACAGAGTAATGTATAAAATTGTCAAGTTGTTACGTTGTACACCTGAAACAGATATAACATAGTATGTCAATTCAATTAAAAAAAAAAAAGAACCCAAAAAGTCCTTCTTTGCCTCTTCCTAGCTTCTGGTGGTTGCCAGCAGTCCTCAGATTTCCTAGGCTCAGAGTAGCCTAACTTCAATCTCTGCCTCTGTCTTTACTTGGCCTTATTTCCTGTGTCTGTCTTCACATCATCATCCTTCTGTGTGCCTGTTCGGGTCTGTATCTCTCCCCCCCCCCTTTTTTTTAAAGATCTTATTTATTTATTTGACACACAGAGAGAGATTACAAGTAGACAGAGAGGCAGGCAGAGAGAGAGGAGAGAGGAGGAAGCAGGCTCCCTGCTGAGCAGAGAGCCCGATGCGGGGCTCGATCCCAGGACCCTGAGATCATGACCTGAGCCGAAGGCAGAGGCTTTAACCCACTGAGCCACCCAGGCGCCCTCTTTCCCCCTTTTTTTTTAAAGAATACCAGTCATATTTGATTAAGGGCCTACCTAATTCCAGTATAACCTCATCTGAATTAGACAGGATCTACAAAGGCCTTACTTCTAAACAAGGTCATATTCCCAGGTCCCAGGGGAGGACTCGAAAATATTTAAGTGGGGCGTGGACACAATTCAACCCACAACAGAGTGTATGTGTGTGTATGTGTGTGTCTATGTATTCAAATATACATAATTATTATGATGATTTTTAAAAAGCAAAAATTATTTAAACAGCATTGTTGAATTGAAAATAGCTTTTTAACACACTATTTTTCTCGATGGATATTAGAATAATAAATCTCTCGAGGAGGAGTCCAGGAGTCTACAATTTTTTTTCCACAATAAAAAGAGTTGTACATACTTAAAAATGTTGAGAGCTATTGTTGTAAGTTTCCTGTTCAGAACAGAATGAGGTAAACTAGAAAGGAAGCGTAAGTATGGAGGGCCTTTGGTACTAAGTAAGATAAGGACTCTGGGCTTCATTTATTAGGTAAAGAGAATTACTGGTGATTTTTTGAGCAGATGACATGTATGCACATAGAAGTTATTGTGATTAATAGATTAAAAATTCTGACCACACTACTCCGTCCACCAAACTGGAGCTTTAGGAAAATTACCACGTACAGGATGGACTGGAGAAGACTGAGTGTGGATACAAGAAGAGCAGGTAGGTAGTGAGTAGGGTCTCCCTGAGGGTGCTAAGAATGAGACACATGTTGGGCATATTGCCAAGGAAGAAGGGGCAGAGGTATGACTAATCTGATGGTGAACATGTGTGTGTGTGTGTGTGTGTGCATTTGTACATATGTTTATGTGGATATTTGAGGGTATATGTATGCAGTATGGTGTTTGCATGATGTCTAGTTCCTTTGAAATTCAAGAGTACCTATCATTTCTGTACCGCTCATTTGATACTTTTAATGTTTTAACTTGCTGATTACATGGAAAATAATTCATTTCGACTAGTCTACTGTCTTGTACCCAGTAGACCCGCAAACATTTGTTGGCTGGTAATCATCAACATTTAGCCATTCCAAATCCGGGTTAAATTTGTTAACAAATATTGAATTTCTATTTTGTGTGTATGTTTTCTGCTCAGGAGAAAAACCAGTCAAGTGAAAAGGGTAGAACTAAGTAGTTGGAGGAAAGTTGAAATTAAAATTTGGTAAAGAAACTGTAAAAAGGCACTTAGCTAGTCTACATGATTTCAAGTTCCCAAAGCAGGGCAAATTATATACATTGATCCTGACAGAATCTGAAAACTAGATCATGTTGAACAACTCTCAGTGGTCTTTTGAGAAGTCTTGGAGAAGTGCTGGAGGATTAAAGTGCTAAAGAGGAGAAAGAGGAAAGAAATTCTTGAAAAACCACAGCAGGTAGCTGAATATTATCTGCAGGTAGAATTACAGAATGGTTCATTCATTAGAAAAGGAAGCAGTAAGTTGTGTCATCACATTAAATACATTTTCTTGTTTATGTTGTAATCTTTGGAAAAACTGATAATAATTCACATCTCTGTAAAATTTTTACTTTAATTTTGCCCAGACACACAGACAGTGAATCCGGACTTCAACTAGCCAGTTGTCAAGTTCCCTTATGATACTCTTCTGCACAAGTTAGAAAAACATGAGCTAGTTGTTAGCACAGGATGGTAGCTATTTAATAGTTGAAGGATTATACCAAACAGGTGCATATAAATAACTTAAGTCAGTGATTTTCAAACTTTCTGGTTATGACTTATAGTCAAAGATGCATTTTGCATGATTACCTAGTAAGCACACATGTACATATATATGTGTATTTACATGTGTATATAATTAAAATAATAGATACACTTTGACATTTTCCATTGTTTTTTTTTTAAAAGATTTTATTTATTTATTTGACAGAGAGATTACAAGTAGGCAGAGAGGCAGGCAGAGAGAGAGGGAAGTAGACTCCCTGTGGAGCAGAGAGCCCAATGCGGGCTTCGATCCCAGGACCCTGAGATCATGACCTGAGCCAAAGGCAGAGGCTTTAACCCACTGAGCCACCCAGGCGCCCTCCATTCTGTTTCATTAAATGGCTGGTTGCAACCTATTAAATCTATTTCATGACTTACTGAATGGTTGAGGTCTATAGTTTGAAAAACGTAAATTGATTTCAATCAGAATGTTTCTAGGACAAAACAGCTGTTTTTATCCTGTTCCATCAAATATTTGGATGAAGATATATAAGGATTATGCTAAAGTTTACAGAAAAATATAATAATAAGACAAATTATTGTCTTGATAAAAATTGTCATGATAAAAATAGGATTGAGAAATTCCCAGCAAATTAAATTTAAATGGAAAATTAAACAGAAAAATTGAATAAGATAAAAATTGAATTAAATTAAATTAAAATATGTATGTACAATTATGCACTTTGTATCTCAAAATCTATATGTGAGTTTTGTGTTGCTGCTTAGCAGCAGCATATCTGGAAACAAAACAAAACAATAACAATGAAACAAAAACCTTGGTTTTTCAGTTGGTAAGAATTTTAACATGAGAGGGGAATGGAACTGAAATTACTTGGGAATCTATTATATGCCAAACATGAATTGGTGCATTACATGAATCGTTAGTGTCACTTTGCTATAAAACCTAGAGCCAAACCAAACTGAATCAATTGGGGGTTACATTAACAGGAGTTATATTTCTAAAGGTTGAGGTTTGGGTAAGAGTTACCTTCTGTGTTGTACTGGTCCAAACCTATCTACCTGAACACTTTTTCAGTTAAGTTTAGAAGATAGTTAGAAACCTGTTCTTTAAAAAGAAGATAGTTAGAAACCTGTTCTTTAAAAAGAACAGGTCAAGGGAATGGAGATATTTAGCCTGGAGAATTGCTGTTTTCATTCATTCATTTTTTTTTTTAGCACCTTTATTCAATGTAAAATTATAAGCCAGCCATGTTAGGTGCTGAAGACACAGAAAAACCTACAACATTGTGTTTTCCCACAGGCAATGAATAAAAACATTATTTATTGACCTTTGCTACTACATTAGTACCTTAAATGTATTAGTTCCTTTCATCTTTTAATCCTATGAATCTCTACTTTGGGTTGGATAAACTATGGCTTTGAAAAGAAGTCATTTGTTCAAGATTACACAGGTAAGTGGCTCAGGAACTGGAATCCAAACTCAGGTTCTACTAAACCGAGCACATGTTCTCAACCACTATGCAATATTACTTCTTGTTATGTCATTTACAATACCAAATCACTATATTGTACCCCTGAAACTAATCTACACTGTATGTTAACTGTACTGGAATTAAAATAAAAACAAATAATTGCTTCTTAAAACTCAGATTCATGAGCTTGTTATCTTTGAAAAACTGTCCTTTGAAAGTAGGCATATGCATCTGTTTAAGTAAAAATATACGCAAAATTAATATTCACCACATATAATAATTTTAATCTGGAGATTTAAAAAATGAACATTTTAGGTAGCTTCTATTATTACGTAACTGTCTTCTATTTCAAAATATTGTTAATGCAAACACTAAGCTCTTTGTACATTTACAGGGAAATAAGCTTTGTAGTCTAAAAAGAAACAAACCTGCTGTCTTTTCTAAACTTTATGCTTTTGGGGATAGTATTGAAAACATATAACTGTGCAATTATAAAGACTTGTATGTGGTTATAATTGGCTTTACATGTGTTTATAGGTCATTCAACACATATTGTGCCTGAATACTAAAGGTACAAGGACACATTTACTATGTGCTGGCTGCTGAGTTCAAGTAGTTCATTGAATTCTCACTTCCCTATGGGATAGATATTCTCATTCCTGTTTGTGAATGAGGAGACTAGCTCAATAAATTGAGTAGGCTGCTCAGGTAGTAAGTTGTGAGAATGATTTCAAAGCCTGCGTACTTTCCACAGTACCACACTGCCTTCAAGGAGTTGACAGTGTACTGGAGAAAGCTTTTTAATTGGTAAGCTCTTTTAAACATTTCTGATATTGAATTAAGTATGCAACAGAAGTAGAGTTTTCCTATTTCAAAAAAGTGATATTCTTTTTACCCACTCCCTATCTCCACTAAAGGAAAACGAACAAATACAAAATGAACAAATAAGAAAAACAAAACCATAGTGCACACACATACTGCTTAAGAAACAAACAAAACAGAAAATTAAAGTGAAAATATTAAAATGATGTTAAGCTATTCATTTGGAAAGGAAATAGAAAGTTCAGGCTGTCACTGTCTCTCAAAGCACTCATGCAAGAAGTCTAAAAATAGCAAGAGGTAGAACCTGGTGCCATATTTTTTTTACACACAGCAGGGTGAAAAAAAAAGCTAGCGTGATGATCTTTCAGTCCAGATTTACATATTTAAGATACATCATTTTAGATTTACAAATGAAAATAGTGCTCACGAAAGTAGATAACACTATAAATAAAATGCTATAGGCAGTTATATATGTCACAGGATCTTTAAATTATAACATATCTAAGTCACACTATTAAAAGTCAATGGTTTTGCAAGTTTTTCATACAGTTTCAATCATTTAAGCATTTTATAATTCAATTGCTATTTAATATAAATGGACCCTCCAATTACTTTCAAAAGGATTTTTTTTGTCTAATAATTCAATCAATTCAGTGCAAGTTTAAAACAACTAAAAACTAATTGTAAGTGCTGGGTTTGAGGAGCTTTGTTATACATAACCTATAGTACCTTAGAATTTTACCACGTTCCAATATTCTGGGAGTTAACTTGACTAGTTGGCCCAGTTTAATGTGAGTAATAACAAAGTGGGTCATGATAGATTTGTATATTGACTCTATTTGAGATGACAATTAGAATGACTTGAATATACCCCCAGATACCGAATATTTCTGATGGCTTGTAATATATCTTTATTGAAAAGGGCATACTTCATGAAATATTAAAGAAAATTACATCTTTCATTTCAAAGGAGAAAACAGCCGTCATGCCCGTTTAGTTTTAATTCAGGACTAGCAGCAAGATTACTGTATACATTTTAATTTTCTTAAGCAGTAATATTTTTGTTTTATATTTATGCAGTTACAGTAATTACTTTTCTCACACATTAAGGCTGGCCATGAGGATTAGCTATATTTTTCAATAATTTCAAAAACCTCTGAACTGTACATGACTAAGGAAAAGGGAGGCATCATTAGTTGGCATCATACCTGAAGATCGCAAGAGATTTTGAAATGTGGGATTTGTAGCTCCCACCAAACTACCCTATAGTGTCACTCAGTGCAGCCTTTCTAGGCTGGTAGGTGAGTTCAGGAGCTGTTTGTTGTTCAGAGCACCATCCAGAGCTGATCACTGTTTGACAAGTTCTATTTTAAGTCGTGCCTGTGTGTGCAGGTGTCAGCCTCTTTCATGGCTGCAGAAAAAGACCCATTACACTCCATCTGTATTCTTCCCCGACAATGCAAGATCTTTCCCCATGGTGCGTTTGTTTTTGCTTTGCCAGCCACTTTTTGTTTGGGAAATTGGGGGTTGGGAGGGGGGCTAGGCGGACAGTACTGTGAGGAAGGGCGAAGAGGGGCAGAAGGAGGTCGTCTGCCACTCCCCTACCTTACAAGGCACGTGGCACTGGCAGTGGCAGCGGCTGGATGCAAGGATGAAGACGAAGATGATGAACCTCCTCTTAGCAAAAGGATATTGAAGGAAGGAGGAGGAGGCAGCGAAAGCAAGACACACACTCACTGTGTCCTTCCCCACGGGGAGAATCCACCCTCAAGGGAAAAAGTACAAGGAAGCCACTACCCGCCCCGCCTCTACCAGCTTGCCCCAGGGTCTGGCATTGGTCCCCATGCACCTGCTCACCTGTCTATCCGTTCAGGGTGGTTGGGGGAGGGACGAGGGGTGTCGGGATGGGTAGGTGGAAAGATAAGGAGGGCAGGGCAAAAGAGGGGGTGCACCGAGGGCTCCGCCCCCGGAGGCTCTGCGCAGACGCACTGGCCGCTACCGCAGGCAGGGGGCGGCAACATGGCGGAGTGAGCGGCGGCGTCGGGGCTTCACAACAACAGTGGCGCCCGTAGCAGCGGCAGCAGCAGCGTCAGTAGCGTCGGCCACAGCCTGAGCTTCAGCACCGGCCAGCGTCGTGGCCAGCTGCTCGCCCCCCAGGGCTTTTCGGAGCGGCGGCCGCATCTCCGCGGGGGGCGGGCCGGGCCGGACGGACCGGGAGGGGGAGAGAGGAGGCAGCGGTAGCGGCGGCGGCCGCGGTACAGCTGTTGGGCGGGCACTGCCGCTCGCCGGGCAGCGGTTAGCGGCGCAGCCACCGCCGGGAATAAGCCTGGGAATAACCCACCGCCTCCGCCGGGGAGGGCGCCGGAGCGGGCCGGGCTGACGCGCAGGCGGGAGCGGGCCCGGCGCCGCGGCGCTGGTGGATGCTGGGGTTCCGAGGCGACGGCCGGGGGGCGGGGGCCGAGGCAGGTATAACGGTACCGGCGGAGACAGCGCCTCTGCTCTTCCCTTCTCCCCAGGAGGGGGGCAAATGGCGAGCGAGAAGCCGGGCCCGGGCCCGGGGCTCGAGCCTCAGCCCGTGGGGCTCATCGCCGTCGGGGCCGGAGGCGGAGGCGGCGGGGGCAGCGGCGGTGGCGGCAGCGGGGGCAGCGGGATGGGAGAGCTGAGGGGGGCGTCCGGCTCCGGCTCGGTGGTGCTGCCCGCGGGGATGATTAACCCTTCGGTGCCGATCCGCAACATCCGGATGAAATTCGCAGTGTTGATTGGACTCATACAGGTCGGAGAGGTCAGCAACAGGGACATCGTGGAGACGGTGCTCAACCTGGTAAGGGAAAAGGCGTGCTCGCCATCTGCTTCCCAGCCCCCATAGCCTCCCTCCCCAGCCTTTCGCTCCCACACACCTCCACCCCCGGGGTCGCACACGCAGCGCGTCCCTGGGAGCACCGATCGTCGGGCGGGTATTGCCCAGCGGGTGACCTGCCTGCGTGCAGCCGTAGCCACGCCACCTCCTCACTCTCCTCTGGTCCTCTCCTGCCACCTGAGTGCAGTGCCCAACTTAACACCGCTTATTATCACTTCTGGCTATGAGCAGAAATCATTCCTTGCCGTGCAGGTTTTGGGTCGACTTGAGAGTTTAGTTAGGGGGAGAGGAGGCCTCCTTTTCTCTGGGGTTCTTTCTTCTACACTCTTAATTGTCTGTGGTGTCGCTCTCCGAGGATGAAAGCCTTGCCCCTGGAGCCTAAATTCCCCCGTGCTACCGATATATGAGAAGCGCATTAGCTCTAACTTGAGCAGCTGGGGTGTGATGTTTTCCAATGGGGAAAATGATGCAGTTTTGCATCTGCCTTTAAATATATTCAGCGGCTATGATGACAGTGTTGTGGCTGTATCTCGCACCCCTCCTCCCCGCCCCATCTCTTTTTAGGCAGCCTTCTTTCTTTGTAATATTGCCCTGAATATGCTGACCTCTTAGTCTTTTTTTTTTTTTTTTTTTTTTTGTACACACAAGGTGTTAAAAATGTGAGGGCACCAATTCATACAGGTTGGTTTCTATGGTTGCCTTCCGAGAGCATGGCATGTGGATAAAGACTAAAGGAAAGGTGTTAAATGCAGACGTAGGTTTTGGTTTCTTTCATGATAAGAAAGAGTTACTGCAGAACTGTGTATGACTTAATGTTTTGCGCTATCTACAGAGAGGCTAAGAAGCGTTCAAGATGTCAGGGGAAGAAATGAGAAGAAATAAAGAGAGCAGAATCATAAATTGCGGATAATTAAGAGTAGTTCATTTTTAATGTTTTGCAAATACAGTTTTTGCTGCAGCAAAGCTTTTAAAGCAGTTTCCTCTGCAATATCTAGTCTTTGACATACTGTTAAGGTAGGGTTTTGGAAGACAAGGCTTAAATCAAGAGCGATCAGTTGACTTGTATTTGGTGTGGAGTCACAGAAATGTAAAAATATGCTTTGAAGGGGAATTTTATAACACCTACATAGTCTGATTTTTCAGCCAAGCAATTATTTTTATTTGATCTATTGGAAAACTGAAAGAAAGCTGCAACTACAGCAGTGGTGCCCTGAGACATGGATTAATGTGTATGGTTTTATGAACCTCTTAAATTCACAGAAAAGTTAAAGCTGCTTTTTTTTCTTTTTTGCTAGTACGTCAAGTCAAAGATAGAATATGTGTTTGCTTTGTTATATTATTACTTTTTAAATAGAATACCCCTCTTTCTACTCTGTGTACCCTTCAAATAAATCACCACAAAAGTCATTGTAAGTTTGGGGGAATGTCACCTGGATATGAGTAAATTCTTTTCAAAACAAGAACAGAAATATTCTTTCTTGGTAGTTTTCATTTTAACCAGCTGCAAATAGGAGGTCAGTACTTGCCTTTTAAAAAAATAAGCAAGATAAAATCTCAAAATGTATTAGTATGTTAGCAGATACTGTATTTCTGTAAATTTGAAAGAACACAAAGTTTTTTTCCCCAGTTTTCACCTAACCAGTACCATTTTTACCTTAGATGATGTGATATTAGGTTACTTTAATAAGTATTTGTATGCTTACTTAGTACATTTTTTTTTTTTTTTTTTTTAAGATTTACTTATTTATTTTAGAGAAAGAGGGAG
>LNAC01000387.1:1504249-1527315 GCA_002007465.1 Ailurus styani | reverse complement strand
GAGCAGGGAGCCCGATGCGGGCCTCGATCCCAGGACCCTGAGATCATGACCTGAGCCGAAAGCAGAGGCTTTAACCCACTGAGCCACCCAGGCGCCCTACTTAGTACATTTTAACATGGTAAGAGGCAATAGAGCTCTCACAAGCTGGGAACTGATTTGAATGTGTAACCAGTTTGGACTCTGCAGCAGTAGTGATGTATGCCAGATCAGTTCTTAACAGATGGGGTTCTATAGATATACAGTAGGTTAAGAAAGGAAGTGAAATACTTCTTTTGAGATAGAAAAGAAATTTAACTCTCTTACAGTGCAGTGAAAATCTGGCGTGAAGTCTCAGTATGCAAACATTATGTTAGAATTAACTTTATTGTTAAGCTTAATTGGAGTAATCAAAAATAAGATAATACTGAAATGTTATATCCTGAATTCACATAAGACCTTGTAACTCATTGATGTAGGAATAAAAAAGGTTAGGTTTAAAATTTCTTTGTACATATTTAAAGGATGCAATAGATCTTTAAATGGAAGATTTTGGGGAAAAATATATGACAAAGGGGCTATTTACTATTAACTTGTTAATTATATTGATTTTGGAATACAAATTGATGACTTGAAGAGTAATATTTCTTGAACTGTAGTTTTAGGGCTTTATCTTTCTAATATACTCATGATGAAGATATCATGTGAAAATTTAAGCTGATTCTGAAAATTTTTGGAAATTATAGGCATTTAAAAATAATTATCAAAATTTAATTCTATTTACTTAAGTCAGTAAAATCCATTTAGGGAGCTCAGTGACTAGCTAGAAGTTAGAAGCCTCTGATATTATCTCTAAAGTGAGTTTTTCTCGGGCGCCTGGGTGGCTCAGTGGGTTAAAGCCTCTGCTTTCGGCTCAGGTCATGATCTCAGAGTCCTGGGATTGAGGCCCGCGTCGGGCTCTCTGCTCAGCAGGGAGCCTGCTTCCTCCTCTCCCTGTCTCTCTGCCTGCCTCTCTGCCTACTTGTAATCTCTCTCTCTGTGTCAAATAAATAAATAAAATCTTTAAAAAAAAAAAAAAATAAAGTGAGTTTTTCTCAATTTTCAATCTTAATTTAAAACATTAAATTAAAAAAGTAGGTAGAAATAGTGAAATCTCTATCACAGTGCCATTTATGGCAGAAAAGAAAGGAGAGGAACTAACGAAACTTCAAAACAAAACAGTTTCTACTTAAACAGTCTAAATCAGTCACTTTTGCCAAAATATTATTCTATTTTTCATGTACATTGTATATCTTTAGATAATATGAGAATACTGATGCTTGGTTTTCAGGTGCTATTTTTCTCTTGCTTTGTCCAAAGAATTAAAAGTTTTACTGAATAAAGTTTAAGTATGCAGTGAAATATAGGGCTTCTACACAGCCATGGCTGTAATTTTTCTGCTTTTGTTTGCCAAGGTAGAGCTGTTTCCATTACTCAGGTGGGTTGTGAATTTGTCAAAGAATCACCAATATAAAGAGAAATAAAATTATTGATTTCAGTTATAAATGGATATATTTTTTATAATGATATCGATAACTTGAAACATTAAAATATAGCACCCAATATTTATATTTATAGCATCAGGAAGATGAGTAAATTAATTTATAAATAATGTTACAATGAGAATATAGTGTCAAGAATTTTGCAGTGTAGCTGTGAAAGAAGCTGATCATCAACAAACTTTGACTTTAGGAAGAATTATTTAATGTGGCAGTACAAGAGAGTTCTAACTCTAGATAAGGAATTTGGTTGCCTGTTTCAACACCCTTAATATATGTTTATATAAGGTTTTTCTTTCCTTGCAGTAAATGCTATGTAAATATCATGTGTTCTTTGTTTATAACATGAAAGTTTCTTTTAATCAAAGATTTTAATATAAACATAGTTTTAGAAAAGATGAAATAGAGGACTGATATTTACTTAGTGAAAGAATTCAGGTTTGAATAGTTGTCTTAGGTAGTATACTTCTATAGCATTTAATTTAAAAATTTTTTTCACAAATTATAGTGCTATATCAATGTATCTTGTAGAAAATATTTCCTCTGATAATTTCATTTTTTTACATGTGAATGACATATTATATTGAAGCAGTACAAGATACTCACCCAGGATTTTGTGGGCTAAGTTCCTCTCTTCTCTTATATATGAATCATAGTATTTTTGTTAAAAGGGAATTTTTAAGTTATTCTCTTGTGATTGAATGGGACAATAACTTTTCTTAGAGTTTTTTCATTTGTAGTTTGATAACCAGAATCGTTTTCACTTTAAAGATAACATAGAATTTCACAAACAAAAGGTGTATTCTGAACTAAATTTATTTTAAAAATATGTAGTTGCATCTTGGAATCATGGAAGACTTTAATATTAACAGAATTACATTTACTTATATTAAAAGAGAATTTCCTGCATTTTAATTTGTATTGGTATGTAAGTCTTTTCATAGTAACTTGAATTATTTTATTTTTGCTATTGGGTATTGAAAGTTAAATTAAGAATGCATTTGTAAGCATTGGAATTTACACTATCAAGAGTTCTGAGATTTTCCACAGAAAAATTAATTTAGTCATGGAATGACACTAAAGCAGTCTGGATAAGCCCTGAGAAATGTATAGAATTGTTGAATCATTATACTGAACACCTGAAACTAATGTAACACTGTATGTTAATTATAGTTGAATAAAAAAGATAGTAAAAAGCAAATACTCTATAGCCAGATTATGATCAAGGCATATAATTTTAAATAATTATTTTGTAATTGCTGGTCAGTTTTTGGGAAATACTGTGCTGTTGAGTAAATGTATCTCAAGGTTCTGTCTTCGCTATGCCTTCTCCAAACACAGTGTAGAGATATTCATTGGTCCTAGTAGACTCTCCCCACATTTTGGATCACTGATGTACTACTGTATCATAAAATTCAATCTTCCACATTTTGACTGTTTACTTTAAATATTATTTTGCATCAGTTTCATAGGCTTCTAATTTCTTGCCTGTACTTTTCATATTTTATCCATTGTCAGCATACAGGTATCCCCTGCTTTCCAAAAGTTGGTGTTTTGTCATTTCACTTTGATGAAAGACCTTTATTAGTACCTGTTTTTGTTAACCAAAAGTAATCTGAAGAAGATATTTGCTTTTACCAAAAAAGCCACTACTGTACCAGTAATAGGTCTTTTGTCAAAGTGAAGTAGCATATTGCCAACTTTTGGAGAGTGGGAGATACTCTTCGCTTTATGCCATTTCGGCTTTTGAAAGGTTTCATAGAACACTCTACTTTTGGTTAGTGGGGGAACCAGTATCTCCTTATACACAGATACACCTATCACTCTCAAGTATTGTTCTTTATTTATTTTTCTACTATCGTTATTTATGTGTTTCCCCTCCTGTGCTGTGAACTCCATGAGAGCAGGAGGCTGTTTTATGCATACTGATTTAACCAGTGGTTAAACTAATGATTTTTTTTTTGACTTTACAATGGTCCAAAAGTAATACATACTCATTAAAAACCACACTTAGAATTTGATCTTTTCCTGGGTTAGTAATATGCAGTATGATACTCTCTTGTGATGCTAAGCAGCAAGTCACCTCCCAGTTAGCCACTGGATCATGAGGATAAACAATTGATATACTCAGCCATTCTGTACCCATACAATCATTCTGTTTTTCTCTACTTTCAGTATAGTATTCAATAAATTACAGGAGGTATTCAACACTTTATTATAAAATAGGGTTTGTGTTAGATGATTTACCCATTTGTAGGCTAATGTAAGTGTTCTGAGAATGTTTCAGGTGGGCTAGGCCAAGCAATGATGTTCAGAATGTTGGGTGTATTACATGGATTTTTGACTTTTGATATTTTCAGCTTACAGTGGGTTTATCAGAACGTAACATCATAGGTTGAAGATACATGTTTATCTTTTATATTTTTGGCTCTTGGGTAAGTTAAATGCATTTTGAGTAGGCAGGACCCTATTATTAGGCAGTAGAAGACCAGTTTCTCAAATTACAAGCAAAAGTAAGGTCCAAGATCCTGAAATAAATGAGACTCATTTAATGTATTGCCTGGTTTTCTAACTAGAAATGTATGTTGAGTATGTATGCATTATGTAGACCTTACTACATATGTAAGTGTTATTTTAAACTGGCATATTGGAAGAAGTAAGTATCTGATAAGAACTTTTCATTTTAGTAAACCTATGTGTATTGGGGTGCCTGGGTGCTCAGAGGGTTAAGCTTCTGCCTTCGGCTCAGGTCATGATCTCAGGGTCCTGGGATAGAGTCCCACATCAAGCTTTCTGCTCAGTAGGGAGCCTGCTTCCTCCTGTCTTCTGCCTGCCTCTCTGCCTACTTGTGATCTGTCTCTCTGTCAAATAAAATCTTTAAAACAAAAGCAAAAACAAAAACCTATGTATATGTCAAATATATAAACACATGACAAAGATTATGTTATTACTAGCAAAGAATGTATATAAGGCTTTGAATAGAAATTAAAAAGTATTGGGACACCTGGTTGGTTAAGCGTCTGCCTTTGGCTCAGGTCATGATCCCAGTGTTCTCGGATCAAGTCCTGCATCAGGCTCCTTGCTCAGTGGGGAGTCTGCTTCTCCGTCTGCCTGCTGCTCCCCCTGCTTGTGCATGTGCACATGCTGTCTCTCTGACAAATAAATAAATCTTTAAAAAAAAAGAAATTAAAAAAGTATTTGTACAATATGTCATATTACCAGGAATAGTGGACATTTCTTGTTTTTGTCTGTCTAGCATACATTTTTCTTTTTGATAAGGGCACTGCATTTGCCTTTGAGGAAGTACTTATTTGCCATTTTTAGTTCAGCTGATTTAGGTGGGCTGGACATCTAACCCAGGTATGGCCAGAATCACTGTGATTGGTTCAGGATTGAACATTTAACTCAAGGGGAGTCACAGGGTCAGTCATAGGACTTGTGCTGAAACTTATTCTGTTGGTTAATGCTAAATTGGTATCATCCTATAGTTGTGGGAGCCTGTATGAGAATTTGACAAAGTATCGAGAGAGAGAGAAATATATCCTTAAAAAAAAAAAAAAGATTTATTTGGGAGAGAGCGTGTGTGCGCTAGCCTGTGAGCATGTGCATGAGTGGGGTTGGGGGGGCAGGGGCAGAGGGAGAAGGAGAACCTGGAGCAGACTTCCTGCTGAATATGGAGCCCAACTCTGGGCTCCAAGATGGGCTTAATCCCAGGATCCTGAGATCATGACCTGAGCTGAAATCAAGAGTTGGATGCTTAACTGACAGCCACCCAAGTGCCCCAAGAGAAAGGGAAATATATTTTGATTCTGCTTGAACTTCTGGAGTTCCCTGTGCCTATGGAGGTTATCTTCTAACCATTAAGTTCTCTTTTAAAGTTTATTATTGTTGTTAGCTTAAAATCATTTTAATTTGGGGTTCTGTCACTTGTAAATAGAAAGAATCCTTTCTAGCATAGACTTTAGTAAATGGAAATGGGATGTTGTAAGGAACAGACTTTGAATGTTGAAGTGGAGTATAAGGCAATGAGGACTTTGCATTCCCCTAGCAATTCCTTTTAAGGAATTACAGAACAGCTGTTTTAAGTTGTCACCTGTGTATCTTTGCCCATGGAATTACTAAGGTGGTAACTTTAGGGATACCTTAGTGTTTTGGCCACTTTTTTTGTGGCCTTTGATAATGTTTTATAAGAGGGCAGCTAGCTTTGGTGCAAGCTGGCATGCTTGAAAGCAGTTGGGGAAGAAAATACTGGGAGATTGAATATTGTTAGGAAATTGAAAAGATGGAAATCTGGATTGGTAAGCCATATCGTGACAAGATTTCTGGTTCTGATGCTAATTCAACCAGTTGACTAAAGTTAATCGACCAAAGGTTTGTTAAGTTTTTTAGGAAAACTACTTCTAGAATAACTTCAAGTCTGGGAAACAAAGACCTGTGTTAAGCTTTAGTAAGAGGAAGCAGGCGGCTAAAGCAGTGTAGCTGCTGGAAGGAAAATCTGAGGCTATGAGGTTAAATGGACAAGTGATGTCTTCTGAGACAGTAGGAATGAGTACAGCCGAATTGGCTGAGCAAGGAACTGCATTGCCAGGATAAGAAATTCTTGCTATTAACCACTAGTGTATGGTATATGCTTCAAATTAGTGACCGCGGTTTTTTATCTTCCCCACTCTTCTAAATGCAAATTATTATTTATGTTCTTTTACCATCCTATATTAAGTATCAGGGAAGTAGTTAAATTTATTGTGTAACTATATGTTGTCAGATAATGAGGTACCACCAAAAAGAATGCACATTTGGACCTGACCAATTCATAACACAAAGTTTTATTAGACTTGTAGCTTGATGCAGTAACCTGACATTGTTTTTGTTTCTTCCTCACCCCCTGCTCACCCTACACCCCCTTAAGATGATGAGTATGTTTTCTGTTGTGGCTACGGTAGTAACATTTTTTTCTTTTAAAGATTTTATTTATTTATTTGACAGAGAGACACAGTGAGAGAGGTAATACAGTCAGGGGGAGTGGGAGAGGGAGAAGCAGACTTCCCACTGAGTAGGGAGCCCGATGTGGGGCTCCATCCCAGGACCCTGGGATCAAGATCTGAGCCTAAGGCAGACACCTAACAACTGAGCCACCCAGGTGCCCCCGGTAGTAACATTGTTAAACATGGGTATTAAAGAATTATGTATATAGGAAGAAGTGAATATATACATGAAAAATTATGTATACATACTTTATGGTCAGCCAAGGGCTAGAATGTTACAATTTTCTGATGGTTTTGGGAGCATAACATCCATTTTTTCTGCTGCTAACAGTTCTATATTTTTGAGAGTCCTCTGAGGAGTCATCCCTTCTTGATTCTTTGTTTATATGGTTGCAGTTTCTGTGAATTTCTTTCTGCTTTCCTGAATCAGAAACAGAACCTGGACCTGGCTCATCAATAAAGCTGTTGGTTAAAAATCTAGCTGCGCATTTGAGTAGCTTGGTAACTTCTTTAATTCTGTCAGAGAAAGAGAAAGATACTGACCATTGGAGTTGATAACATGTTAGAATATAAGTCTATATTTGACTGGCAATCTGTGACCATGAAGCAGGGTATGCTTGAGAATGGACTTATTACAGAAGCACCTAAAACGAAGAGATAGATTACTGATGATGTCTTTGGAACCATTCAGGGCAGTCATATCCCCAGACAGTGCATTAAGCTAATACATTTCCTATTTTGCTTGAGCCAGTTTGAGTTGTACCCGACTGACTCCTGACCAGTATTCTAAATTAAATAAATAAATAAAAGACCTTTAGGTATTAAGTATTATAGGACGAGTCATAAGAAATATATTAACTTGCCAAGGACTTGTTATATTTCAAGAAAGAAGAAATATATATTGCTCGTTAATACAGAAATTTATTTTCACTGATAACATAATAGTAATATACAATGAAAAACAAATGATTAAAAAGAAAATTACCATTGTCTCCTAGGCATACTAAAATCTTTTTAAAAGATTATTTATTTATTTGAGAGAGAGTGAGTGCAAGTGAGTAAGCATGAGCTAGGGAGCAGAAGGAGAGGGAGAAGAAGACCCCCTGCTCAGCAGGGAGTCTGTCCCCAGGGCTGGATCCCAGGACCCCAAGATCATGACCTGAGCTGAAGGCAGACGCTTAACCAATTGAGCCACCCAGGTGCCTGGATAAAGTATTCTTAAATGATGTTGTAGGGTATGTAAAATGTTAACAGCTGTTCTGAATGACATTTTAACCATATGTATCAAGAGATTGAAAGATGTTTTTGTCATTAATCCTTAGTTCTTTAGACTACGGAAGAATTACCTATGGATGAGTATGGGGGATAAATGTAATTTTATGATATGAGAAAAAATTGGCAACAACCTAAATGTTCAACAATAGGAAAAGTTTGAATGAATTATTGTACATCCATATTATGAGATATCACACAGCCATTAAAACTTTATGTGCCTCAGTTTCCTTATGTGTAAAAGGGGATATTTACCTCAAGGTTGTTGGGCAGATTAAATGAAATAGTATATGTAAAGTTTTTGGTACACAGTTTATTTAGGGCTTACTACTGTTAACTTTATTCTTATCTTGAGCCTGAGGATCATCTGATAATAGAGAAAAGATAATGTTCTAAATAAAACTGAGCTGTTCTCTTTTAGTTTGGAGTACCCGAGCCTGGTGAACCTGTCAGAGAAGAGATCACAGGTACTCACAAATCAGGCTCTTTTGGTGAAACACAAGAGGTCTGTTCTCCAGCATCCTGGAGAGGCTTCATTAGTGCCTGGGTAATTTTTCCTATTGCCTATTTTGAGTAAGAAAGATGGAAAACTGGAGAAGGAAATAGGCATGAGGTAACGCAAGTTTCTTTCGCCTAGAATCACTTCTATCTCTTCCTTCCCTTACATTTTACATATAGATGTAGTAGGACATGAATGGTGATCCTAGTAAATAATTCTTCGCTCTGGGAGTATCAGCTTAAATATTTAGAAGACTACTTGAGTAACAAGACTAAGGCGCAAGTTAGGGGATTAAAAACTATTTTGTGATCTCTTGTTTTGGAAAATAATATTAGCCTATATGTTAACAGCTCTTAAGTGTTTAAAATACACTTGTGAAATTGTACTATGTTAACTAGTCCTCAGAATAACTTCTTGTTCGGATACCACTCTCTTTATAGATGTAGAGGCTAAGGCTGCAGGAAATGTGTGTGAAGTAGTTAGATAAGGCTGTCTAGGTATTAAATAGCAGAGTTGGGACTCATGCCTTCAGACTCAAAAGCTAGAGTCTTTTTCATTATTAAACAAAGTGAAACTACTTAGAAATCATCCCAAAGGCCAGCACTATATGAAGAGATGATATTGGAAGGGAGGGTCCAGCCAGTCTCAGTGAGTTGGAGCTGTGGTAGGGAATGCTGCCCTTGGAGGATTCAGGACTAGCTGTATAAAGGAAATCAAAATGAATGTAGGACAGTTTGATGGATTTGTATACAAAAATGATTTTAGCAAAAGCTATATTGTGAACTATTTATTTTTGAATTTGGGGGAATAATTGATTATACAGTATTATAAATGGTAACTAATTTTGAATTGTTTATCTTTTCTTAGGCTACTTTGAACCAGAATAGTAGCATACATTAATATATTTATCTTATATAGAGAGAGTAAATATGCAGTAGATTAGTATTAATTATATGGACCACCACATATATCATATTTGCTTGGATAAAACAAATGCATTCTAGAAGGAATTATTCTAGGGTCTAGGTAACATATTTCCAGTAATTGTGATTCCTTTCTTAGTTTAAGAAAGTAAAGCAAACATTGATTAATAGCATATTTTATGGAAGCGTAAATGTCTAGATACATTTGTCTTTAGCAAATACCTTCATATTTTGAGAGAAATAACCTGCAGCTGATTTAAAGATGGTATACATGCATTTCTACCGTTATCTTAAAAATTTTTACTTGTGAAGAGGGATTGGCATTTATAGATTGGGCTTAGTTTCATACCTTATGTTTTTAATATTTAATATCCTCTCCCAACCCCATTGAAGTAAATGTGGGTTTACTTTAATATATTAAGTAAACTACGGCTGAAGTTAAGTGGCTTGTCCAAGTTTGCAAAGTAGGTTAGTTGGAGAAATGAGACGCAAAGCTAGAGGTTCCATTTCCAGGTTCATTGCTCTTTAAGATATACAGAAACCTTTAACGATGATGATGACAGTAATAGCAGCTTACACTTATTGAATCCTTACATGCCAGGCAGTATGTTAAGCATATGATGTGCATAATTATCTCGTTTTATCATCTTGATATTAAATGTAAAATCTTCAGTGAAATAAAAATAATGGTCTTTCTAAGTTACACTGTCTCGTATCTTAAAAGAGAAGTGTTTTTAGCTTCAATTACATAAGGAATATTTTATTATAAATGCCATAAAATTATTTTACTTGATTTGTACTAATTCTGTATAACTTAATTACCCATTCAAAGTCCTTGAATTTAAATTACTTAAAAGAATCTTATGAGATATGAGTCATTACAGGAAAAATATTTCTTTTATTATACCATATTGACTGTTACTTGCTAAATAATTATGGTATTTCTCAGGTCATCATATTCTTCTGCCTTTGTCTAAAGAACACCTACTTGTGTTTCAAGATTTAGTTCTCATCCCCAACTTAGGCCATACCTTCCTGGGGCTCCCCCTAAAAGCTCTTTCTTCCATCTTGTACTTTCCCGTATCATTTTGTGCATACCTCAGAGTCAGCACTTGCACATTCTATTTTAAATATTTGTTTACTTGTCAGACTCCCCTAGAGACTCTGAATCCCTTGAGATCAGAACATTGTGTTATTCACCTTGGTTTCATGAGTACTTATCGTAGAATCTGGAATTTTGTGTTGCTTATTGAACTTGTTTTTGGAATGAGGATTTTTTTTCACCTTTGATGTAGTTTGCTTGTTTTAGTCACTTTTGACTTGAGTATAAATCTTGTCTTCGCAAGCTTTTGTGGTTCTTTCAATTTCTATGTTTGCCTCTTTTTTTAACATTTCAATTTTTATTTTTCTCGGTGGGGGGGGGAAGATAAAGATATTTAGGTGTCTATATGCATGGTGTTTATGTTTAAAAGAAAGTTTAAATTTGAAATGAGTTATAGGGTCTTCAGATCTGTGCAGTAGCCTGACTCTATCACTTACTTAGGCAAGGAAAGGGAACCAGGTAGATTAAGATCCTGCGGTCTTTCACAGACGAGGAATTAACACCTGGATTCCCCAACTCTTCGTCCAGTGCTTTTTTCATTTTATCCTGGTGCCTACAGTTCCACTTTTCCCCAGCTCATATCAAGTAGAAGTATGCTTTTTGTTTTTTCACTCAGGCAGGCTCGGGATACTTAAATGATGATTAAAGAAATTACTGAGTAACCCAACCTAGTGTTCTATTGCTGAAGTAAAGATACTCATTGGGCATATAATAAAGAATTACATAGTCCCTCCCTTCAATAACTGGAGGTCCAGCACAGGAAATAGAAGAGTAAGCAGATAAATTACAATGGTAAATAGTGATATTACAAAGATTTACATAAAATGCCATAGAGAAAATGGATCCACTAACTTACCCTGGATGATTCTAGGAAGGTCACATTGTTAGGTGATTTTCGAACTGGATTTTGAAGGACAAGCAACTGTTTCCCAGGATGAAAAGGGCAAGAATGGAAAAGCTTTCTACAAAGAGAGGATAGCTTGCATAAGGACACAGGTTAAGAGGAAATGTTTCCATGGTTTTGTCCTCTAACGTTAACTATAATCTACGGTTAGATCAACTTCATTTCTTCTTATAGAAATCTCCCTATTTTTATTCCATGAATGTCGATGTTTTCTTTTTTTTTCCCCTCTCAGGCTTGCTCAGGGGAAGTATAAAATTTATTAGAGTCTAATTCAGTGAATTATTTCAGGAGCTCTATATAGGCATCTTGCTTGTACTCACCCAGACTTCTGATAAATTGGCTCTTTGACATAGAGAGGTTTATCTTTTTCCTATCAACTTTTCCTTTCTTTTGAAAAGTTGAAAGTTACAGTATTTATTATACTGTTGTGTAATAATTATGTACACATAGTGGGCACTCAGTGAATACCGGATGAATAACCAGAACTTTTTTTCATATTCCTAAATTGGAACTCTGTAGCAATTAAATAGTAACTCCCCAGTCCTTTTCCCTCAGGCCCTGGGGACCACCATTATACTTTTCTGTCCCTGTGAGTTTGACTATGTTGGGTACTTCATGTACGTGTAATCATATAGTATTTGTCCTTTTGAGTCTGGCTTATTTCACTTAGCATATGTCTTCAAAGAGTAAGAGTTTTTTATTCAAACCAGTCTCCATTGGCAACACAGATAAGATACTCTGGAGACTATATTTGTATGTTACATTTATAAATTCATGATCTGCATGATCAGTCTCTTTGTTGGTGGAACCAAAAGAACATAGTCCCCAATATGAAAAAGTAATTTCTATATGACTCAGGTTCTTTACTCCTATTTCTTATATATGACATGGAATAGATATATAGATTATAGTAGTAGTTCTTTAAGAATTTATTCTTTTTCTCTCATTTGCTTTGATCCCATAGTATAGCTGCTCTTGATCCTTTTATTCTGGAACTTGTCAAAATATCAGCATAGAGTTCTAACCCTATACATTCTTAATATTCCTCTTTCTTCTCTTTATATTACAAAGCCTAAAATAATTTCCATTTATACTGGTAAGACAGTCTCAGAGGGTGGGGGAAGGAAAGAGACTCAGCAGGCCAAGCCAGAATTCTCTTGAGTAGGCACAGGGAAAGAAAGACCAGGGACACGCACACATGAATAATTCTTGTCACCTAAAAAATTAATTAATTATGGAAGACAGCTGCTAATTTGTTAAAGTGATTTCAGTTTCTTATGGAATATTCAGTAGTGATTTTACCTCAATTCCTCCTTCATTGAAAAAGCCCTGTAATTTATTTTTCCTTGAGAGTTTTTTTTAATGTGCTTCTATTAAAAAATGTTTTAAAAGAAAAAAAATTTTCTTTAAAATTTGTCATGTTACCTACTTAGTTACAAGCTTCTAGAGAGCATGCCCATATCTGTTTGAACTCATTTTATATAATATACAGCTTCTGACAATGACTTTAGTTTTAACCCTTTTTTTCCTGTTTCTAAAAAAATAACATAATTAATCTATCTTCTTTTATACTGTTGCAGTATAGGCCTAGCTTATCTTTTTTCTTTCAAAGATTTTATTTATTTATTTGAGAGCGAATACAGCAAACTTTTGTGTGTTTGTGTTGGGGAGAGAGTATGGGGAGGCAAGCCGACTCCACGCTGAGCTCAGAGCCCAATGCTGGGCTAGGTCTTAGGATCCTGAGATCGTGACCTGAGCCGAAATTAAGAGTCTGATGCTTAACCGACTGAGCCACGCAGGCACCTCTAGGCCTAGCTTATCTTAAATAAGTTACTAAAGGTTTATCAATCATGGCTATATTTATGCTATTTTCAAGTCTAATGAAAACTGTGTATCATTGTAAGTTTGTCTTTTTATATATTTGAAGTGCTACTTCTTTTTCCTTGTCTCTAGCTATACTATCCAGTGTAGAATCCACTGCATTTTACGACTATTGAGCACTTCTTATAACGTGGCTAGTAAGAATGTAGATGTGCTTTAAGTTTAAAATACACACCGATTTTTAAAGACTTAGTTTGGGAAAAAAAGGATATAAACTATCTCATTATTAATTTTTATATTGGTTACATGTTGAAATGAAAGTATTTTGGTTATATTGCCTCTGAGGTTATTTTATTATAAATAAGTTATATATGTGCATATATATATACATTTATATATATATGTCAACTTCACCTGTTTAATTTTACTTGTTTTAATTTGGCTGTTAGATAATTTTTAAATTACATATGTGGCTCACATTGTATTTCTTTTATTTTTTTGTCTACAGCTAACTTAATTATTGGGTATACAACTAACTCTGTAATTAGGTCTTGTAGGTCTTGTATTGAAAACTTGGGAAGTAAATTATACTCTGCATGATTTTCTAAACTCTCACATAAGTTACTTACCGTTTATCTTTGGAGAAAAAAAGATTCACTCTTAACACTGCTATTAGAATATGTTCATCAGTAAGGAGGAGATGATAGATTCACATTTTTAAGCTGTCATTGAGGGAAGGGATGTGAGAAGAGATTCCTGATGCCTGGTGATGGGTCTGATACATCGTAAGCCCTCAATGAATATTAATTTAAAAGAATGTTTAGGTTGAGATTTGAAAAGGTGGTTGATGATAGGATATATGACACCTACATTTTATTGAGTAAAGCTATAGTTTAAATACTCCTGTGTAAATCTGGGCCGTGTGGAGGGAGAAGGTGAGTTTGGTTTTCAGTGCCTGCCTACTGTCTTGAGGAGAAGGAGCTAGATCTCTCTGGGCATTTGTTCATGAATAAGAGAGAAGGTGGAGGAAGAGATAAAAGGAATGGAACTGAGGGTGTTGGAAGTTATTTTGAATTTCTTCAGTCTCAAAATCAGAATTCTAAAAATTACAACATTTTATCAAAGTAGAGTTAATGGTTTTCTGAAATATAGAGGAAAATTCAAGCTGGCTTGATACAGTTCAGTATAAGGATCACCACAAAGAAGCCTTTTCCTTTAACTGGTCTGTTGTTAGTACTGTTTTGAACTTTTCTTCCTCTATGGGGAAATCCTCTTCCCTCCCACCACTGAAAGGACACTGGTTTTTACTTTCTGCACATCAAATTACAGTTTTTCATTTACCAGCATTCCAGAATTGAAAGAATGCCCCCCTCCCCAAAAAACCCTCTTAGAACCTAGGTCAAGTATTAGTGTATGTAATAATGCAGCAACTATTTATAAGGTAGCAAATTTACTTCTCTTGGTTTTTAAGAGTTGAGATTTAATGATTCATCTTTACCAAAGTGTGACTTTTCACATTGTAGTTTTCTTTGGAGTATCTGTTCCTATGAATAAAATATACTAAAGTGTGATTTTTTTCCCCCTAGCTGTTAACCTGCTCACATTCACATGATTGTTTCATTGCTATTATTGTTGAAGCCATCCACCTGGCAAACAGCAGGCCCTAATTGGATGGGATTGTAGATTCAGTCTTTTAACCATTGACTATACTAAGTTTACGTTCAAATGGAAATGTAACCCATTTCCTTGGTCTCATTAGTACCACATAGGGACTGAGTGAACTAATTGGTCACAGTTCAACAAGATTGTCTAAATGGTCATGGAATTGTTTTGAACCATTAACATTTTCTCACCTGGGCCTTAGCATCAAAAGCATTCACTTTTAGGATGATTGATTTATTTTGGGGGTGGATTGAATAGCTGTGAAGAAGCATTTTTCTCTGTGAAAATCCTATTTAGCTACTTTTATTGGAATTATGTGAGCAAATATATTTTAGTCAAATTTGCTGATTTTTTAAATTAATTATATTGGGCTTTTTTATTCTAGAAATAATGTTCAACCTGATTAGTGATTGTACTCTGAAAGGTAAACTAACATATTTTAGTTACTGCATGACAAACTGTCATTCAGAATGACAGCTGAACCCAATTACATTGAAAAATTATGCTGCCAACTCTGAAATAAATTGAAGATGACCTGCTTAGAAAATATGGGATATAGACATTTACAAATAGATTACAGTTCCAGAGAGAGAATGGTTGGGGTTTTGGATCAATATGATAATGTGTTTTGTATCTTAGAGCCTTAATTTATTATCTTCGTATGTAAAAGGAATAAAGATCTATTAATGCAGAGGTAGTTTATGAGAGCACAATTTAATAATTAGATGTATCACATTTGTGAAATATGTTGCTACTTGTTAAAAAGGGACTGTATTAATGTAGTTTATTCCTGAAGAAAAACCAGAGATCTTAAAAAAGTTTTGCTTTGTATTGTGGTACATATTAATGTTTAATATACACTATTATTGAATTACAGCATTCTATAGTTGACTTAATTTATTTTCTAATTGATTTAATTATTCAAGTTAAAGTACTATATTTAATTTGCAGGTTATCTAGTTCTTTTGTTCTTTTGTTTGCCCTTCTTCCCTTCCCTATTTAAATATTGGTCTACGGGATCTGACTGTATATATTCATTTTTAGCCTAACCTCCGTTATCTGACTACATACCCATTTTGTTCAAACAGATATTTATTGAATACCCACCATGTGTAATGCTAGGCACTGAGGATACAATGATCAAGACAAGTCCCTGGCCTGGAGTTTTTAATACTGTAGCAGGTGATAAAAACAGGCAATTAAATGTATAAATACCTATGATAGAAATAAATTAGGGTATAGTGGGCCATACTGAAAAGATGACTTACTGATGAAGTCAAGGGTGGGCTTCATAAAAGTGGTGATGCTTGAGTTGAGGTTTGAAAGGTGGCTAGATCTGTCTGGAGCTGTGTAGTCTTTTGGTAGCCACCAGCCACATATGGTCAGTGACGACGTGAAATGTTCTGAAAGCATAATCCGCACACTTGATTTTGAAGACTTGGTATAAAAAATGTAAAATTAATAATTTAAAAATATTTGTTACACGTTGAAACGTTATTGTAGATATATTGGGTTAGATAAAATGTAACTTAATTTCTCCTATTTACATTTTCTTCTAATATGGTCAATAAAATTTAAAACTACTTATGTGGCTTATATTTTTATTGGGCAGCCCTATTTTAAAAGGGAACATCTCAAAAATAAATGAACCATTGGAATATAGAAATAAACCAATATGCTAGCATGTTTTCTTTATATATATGTGTATGTGTCTATGTATACCTATATAATACATACTTATATATACAGATGCATATCTATAATCTTATATTGTTTGAGCCACTCATATTTTGGGTATTCCTGTTATGTGTCAGTAAACTTCCTCCTAACTAATGCATTGACTTAATAGCAACAATTTAAAAACCACATATCATTGGGGAAAAACTTGTTCTCCCTGCTCTGGTAAAAATTGCCTAAATAATTCATGGAAATCAATATGGCAACAAATTAAAATGCATTTTATTGTCAGCAAATACTTTGGAAGGCAAATTGTAAACATTGCTTCAGAGCTGAAGGAACAATTACAATAAAATGTAGGAATTTGTTTTGTAGGAGTTGGTTGAAAGTACTGTTACTTCTAATGTGTTTTGCTAGATATTTGCTTTTATTATTTGCTAGACTGTTTCTTAATAAAATAAATGACTGCTTTTTGTGAATTACTATTTAAAAATATATGTGAAAATACACTCTCTGGAAATTCATGTTTGTCCTATTTACCAAAATCAGAAATCAAGAAGTAATCTTACTTTTACCTGGAAAGCAGTGTATATAGTTTGTTATTTACTTGATTTATCAGAATCAAGGTTGCCTATTACATTTAGATTTCTAATTTTAGTATTAATTATCAGGACTTCAAAGATTATCTGGTTTTTCAGATAATGGAAACCTAGGCACAGGGAAGTTACTAATTTAATCTGGGCCACACAGTTTTTAAATTGCCATACTGTAGGACTAGATTTCAGGTCTCTGAATTTTCTAGTCTAGCAATTACTCCTTCTATTATATTCAACTTGAAGTTCTTGGGTTTGGCTCGTGTATTAGTTTGCTAGGGCTGCTGTAACAAATGCCACAAAGTGGATAGCTTGAACAACAGAAATTTATTTTCTCACATCCTGTGAAGGAAGAGCCAGGGGAAGAGCATTGTCTAGTTTACTAGGTGACTAGTTGGCAAACACTTGATAACCCTCTGGATCAAATTAATACTGGAACAACATTGGGACCAACAGGTGCTAGAAATAGTGGATTGGCAAAAAACTGTTGTGAGTAGCTTCTTGGTGATTCACAGCAGTGTCCAGAGTAAAGAACCCATCATAGCAGTGTTTTAGGCCTGACTTGCCTAAAAGCTAGCACTGTCAATTTGGGTAATTGTCTAGTTTTTGAGAGTTGGTGGTGTGTGTTGTGGTCTTTCATTATAATTTTAGAATGTACTTCAGCAACATTCTTGGATGCTTTTAACCTTGAAGGAGAAGGTGATTCATCTAAACATTTTTATTTCTCGGTGGCGGTTGGGACCTAAATTTGCCATATCTAGGGATAGTATGGTCAAATCTTGGATAAAATGGGGTTGGAAAAATGATTCATTTCTTTAAGGACTTCAAATTCTAAAAAGAGAGACCCATGTATAAATTAAAAAGTACTAAGTAATGTGATCAGTCCTTTGTGGTTTGACTAGTCGAATTTAAATCCTGGGGTTCTGTCTTTTATTTCTCCTGTGATCTTGAATAAAAACGTGTCTTAGAATACAAATCATAGAAGAGAAAGTGACAAACTCTTTGCAGAAGTCAGGAAAGATTATAAGGTGGAGGATTCTTTTGATATTGGCTTTGAAGGGTGAGCAGGAGTTTGCAGAGAAGATTAGGTAGAGTGAGAGCATTCTCCATCTGGAAATTTGAATCTGCATAGTATGTTTAAAGTAGTACATTCTTTCTAGGAGTGTTTTTCTCTCCCAGCAAATTACTACTTATCCTTTAGAACTTAGCTTAAGCTTCTGTGTCTACTATGGATTCTTCTCTGACTCAGTTAATTCAGTAACTCCATGACATAGGCACTTCTATACCCTATGTGAGACAAGTGAAGCTGGGTGAATTTGAAGCTAAGGCCTTTGGGCAATGTGGAGGAAGAAGTTTTGGCAAGAGAGTGACTAGCAAAACAATCCATACATTCCCTGTAAATTGATCTGGTGAGATAGACTAGTGTTGTCTTACTCTTTCAGTATTTCTTGTGTTTTTCTCCTGAAACAACAGGACCGGTCAGAGAGGATGGCTTGTTCAGTGGGGAAGTATATATAAATAGTCAGTGTTTCTTTTAGCTTCATTGTGTACCTGCTCCTTTTAGGCCTTTTATACCTATGAGCTAATGTATCTGACTATATTTAGATTTATGAATTAATGTGTAAATGCTATTTGAGTCAAATCTGTTTTTGTATCCTGGTTTTCTGTAAAGAGCTTGGCCTTTTCTGGTATGACTAATCTGAATTCAAATCCTGACTCTGCCTTTTCTTTGCTTTGTGACCTTGAGCCAGATATTATATCTCTCTGAGCTTCGTTTCTCTTTTCTCTTTATATTTGTATCTATACTGCATATATCTATATCTATATATGAAAATCCATATATATGAAATGAAATAGGTGTTCTTTTCCTTCTTATTCAAGTGGGAACTGTGTATATGAATTCCATATATGACAGATCATTATATTATTAACAGTTTCTGCTTCTATACCAAATGTTCCTTTAGTACATTGCTATTGAAAATGTGGCCCCCAAAACAGGTTTGAATATTGTGAAATGTTTCTTGGTCTAAGAGGAGATAAGGAGCTTGTGCCAGAATATAAATCAACTTTGTAGGCACATTGTTTATTTCAAATAATTTTTTTTCCATAATAAAGCTTTCTTTTGAAAGAAACAGTACATTGATTCATGTTCTGCCTCAGTCTCTTCATTCATTGGCTGGTACTCTGAGTAGCATGAATGGAGAGCACTTTTGGGTGGTATGTTTTGAATAAAGTTTAGCTATATTGTTATTCTTTTTTCACTTATTAAAAAGGTTTGCTATTGTTAGTGAAAAGATTCTTGATTTTGGACTTGGATTCTAATCTTGGTTTTGTTACTAATTAGTTGGGCGAGTTATTTAAGTGTCCTAGACTTTATGTTGCCTAACTGAAAATAAAAATTGAGTTAGATAACGTTTGTGGTCCTCTCAGGCTTAAGCGTGCTAATAATCCATGATCTTTCAATTTTTTTTTCTTTTAGAATCAGAACATAGGACTGATATTAAACTAGGAAATAAAACACACTAGGATATAAACATGCTTTAAGAAGCTTTTTTTTAAAAAATCAGTATTTTTATTAAGCTCCTGTCAACTATATGCCAAGAAGTTGGTCTTAGAGATATAATGAGGGACGTGTGGGTGGCTTAGTGGGTTAAGCCTCTGCCTTCGGCTCAGGTCATGATCTCAGGGTCCTGGGATCGAGTCCCGCATTGGGCTCTCTGCTCAGCGGGGAGACTGCTTCCTCCTCTCTCTCTGCCTGCCTCTCTGCCTACTTGTGATCTCTGTCTATCAAATAAATAAATAAAATCTTAAACAAAAAAAGATATAATGATAATGAAACTATTTTTTGTTCATAAGTAGTAATATCCTGGAGGAGATAGACAAATATATAATTATAATAGGTAATGTGTAAGTGATCTGTACCCAAAATGTTAAACCCGGAGGATGTAAGAGACTAATTCTCTAGAACAGGAATAGGCAGATATTTTCTATAAAAATCTAGGCATTTCAGGCTTTGTGGGCCATATTGTGTCTATCGCAGCTGCTTAGCTTGTTGTAGTGGAAAGTCTCCATCATTAAATCTCTGACCTCAACTAGGTGTCCTGTGATTCCATTCAATTCTGACACTAACAACTCAAGAGTTAGTACTTTGTGAACTAAGGGCTTGATCCCACAAGTCTCCATTTCAGATGCTAGCTACAAGTGGGGCTACCTACATTTCTGCCTGGCTGAGTACAGCCCCACCTTCAAGTTTAGTAATTTGCTAGAATGACTCACAGACTCAGGAAAGCATCATACTTAACAATTAGTTTTATTACAACTCAGGAACAGCAAAATGAAGGAGATGTATAGGGCAAGATGTTAGAGATGGGGAGTGGGTGCACAGAGCTTCTGTGTCCTTTCTTGGCACCTTTTCAGCACATCCTGTGTTCATCAACCTGGAAGCTTCCTGAATTTCATTGTTCGAGAGTTTTTATGGAGTCTTCATTATGTAGGCATGATTGATTTAATTATTGACCACATAATTTAACTTAGTCTCTAGCCCTCTAGTCACATGCTCAGTCTTTTATGGCCAGCCCCTCTTTTTAAAATGTCTAGGACTGGGCGCCTGGGTGGCTCAGTGGGTTAAAGCCTCTGCCTTCGGCTCAGGTCATGATCTCAGGGTCCTGGGATCGAGGCCCGCATCGGGCTCCCTGCTCGAGCGGGGAGCCTGCTTCCTCCTCTCTCTCTGCCTGCCTCTCTGCCTACTTGTGATCTGATCTCTCTCTCTCTGTGTCAAATAAATAAATAAAATCTTTAAAAAAAAATAAAATGTCTAGGACTGTGAGTCACCTTGTTAGCATAACCTGAGGTATAATCAAAAGGAACTAATAATAGATAACAAAAGACACCTATGAAATGCCAAGGGTTTTGAAGGTATGTTCCAGAAACGGGACAAAGACCAAATATCTATTTTTAATTACACTGTAGTCAACCTTAAACAATATGTCCATAACAGACACGGCTGTGTTTCAATAAAATCTTATTTACAATAAAGCAGCAAGCTAGAATTGATCTGGTGGCAGTAATTTGTAGATCCTTTCTTCTAGGAAAATGGGAATGACCTCTCCAAGAAGATGACATTTGAACTATATCTTCTCTTTCTTCAAATTTTTTTTGTTGATGTTATACAATTTTATAGAATTTTTAAAAAAGATTTTATTTTTTTGAGAGAGAGAGAGAGAGAGAGAAAGCACAAGTCATGGGGAGGGGTAGAGGGGGAGGAAGAAAGAATCTGAAGCAGACTCCATACTAAGTATAGAGCCTGACGTGGGTCTTGATCCCACAACCTTGAGTGGAAACCAGGAGTTGGATGCTTAACTGACTGAGCCACTCAAGGCATTCCTAATTTATAGAATTTTAAAAATAATATGTTGCAACATTAGTGATGTAATTTTAGTGAAAATTTCAGTAGTACAGTGGTACTACCCAGAGAGAAATTTTTGTTTGAGGATGCTCAGTGAGTGACCAAGGAAATTTTTCCACACATGTATCCTGATTACTAATGTGTTTTAGTATCCTTTGAGGAAGACTTCAGTTCTCAGACATTAATTCCTTTTCACTCCTATAATTAAGAAGGCTTGAATATTATCTACCAGATAACAACTGGTAGGTGTTACTCTGCTGAGTGACCATGATTTTTATCGTATTCCTTGATTAGTAATATTTCGTCTAATCTGTTGTCATTAGGATGTTGTTTCCCATCTATTTTATGTTGAATCCCACTTTCTAGTTTTTTTAATAAAAGAAATTAGAGGCTTGGGTTTGAGTTTTATCCCTTTGACTAAGGGACACTGTAAGTTCCACAGTATGAGAGCTGTGCAACAAGAGAAATTTAGCACTTACTGCTGTATAATGGAGATTAAGGCATGGACATTTAAAAACTTTTGGTTTTTGCCTTTTATTTCTTCTTTTTGTCAGAGTATAAATCATATACTTTGCTTGCCTGAAGGTTTCACATTGAAAGAATGATCATGCTGATAATTTATCAATTTATCTTGTTAATTTTATGTCTTAGTATGTCTGAGATGAATATTTGGAAGGCCTCTAAACAAGGAATATTGGAAATGGACTAGAACTGACTATTTTAACGGGGATGGCGAGGGGAGGGTTTGGGTTCACTATTTTCTAGGTGTTTGGGTGATGTGGCCACAAGCGTAGGGTAGGGAGTAGAGAATTGCCCTTAGAAATCATGATGAAAATGAGAGTAATGGAAAACAATTTAATATTTTTGGGATAAAATAAAGCAAAGTTCAGAAGAACCAACGTGAAGCTCATTTGTTTTTGTCAGTAACCCCAGCTGATTTGCTAGGATCATCCTTAAACTGAAGGGGCAGTTACTTAGGTATGTTTATATACATGGGCCACAGCAATAGTCTATCAGTCAGTAACACATGAATAGCTTATTCACTTGGTCTTTCAACTGAAATATTTTTTTAAAAATTGAGTACCTATTAAATATTGTTGGTACTGAATTAGGCTCATATGGAGATAACAATAGAATAATAATAGTAATTTTTATTCAGTACTTTATGCAGGAGGCTAAGCATAATAATCTTTACAATAACCCTGTGAGATAAAAGTCCTGTTATCTGCAATTTATATACGAGGAAACAAGATTAAGTAATTTATCTCAGGTCACACAGGTAGAGTTGGCTTCCTGATGCCCAATCCTTTTAACAGTTTTCTCTTTCCTAGTAAATGTAAATTTCGTCTTTTTTTTTTAATTTTTAATTTTTTATTCTTTGCCCCAGGGGTACAGGTCTGTGAATCATCAGGGTTACATCTTTTACAGCATTCACCAAAGCACAAATGCTCCTCAATGTTCATAACCCACCCACCCTATCCCTACCCTCCCACCCCCCAGTAACCCTCAGTTTGTTCTGTGAGACTAGGAGTCTCTTATGGTTTGTCTCCTTCCCCATCCCATCTTGTTTCATTATTTTTCCCTCCCTACCCCCCACAACCCCCTACCCTGACTCTCAAGTTCCTCATATCAATCATATGATAATTGTCTTTCTCTGATTGACTTATTTCGCTCAGCGTAATACCCTCCAGTTCCATCCATGTCGTTGCAAA